>JASXSY010002316.1:0-256144 GCA_034509805.1 Sipha maydis | reverse complement strand
TAGTATAATAATAATATAATGATGTTTATCAACCATCGGCACTGGCACTCAGTAACCCTTTTCTAATGAACAGTGAAGGTCAGCTGTGAAACGTATGAAACAATAACAAAACAACCGTTGCCGCTAGTTCTCGCGATCGCGTCAAGTTACCATCGGAGCCCGTGTACATCCATGTTTATATTCGATCAGCTGATTAACGATAACTGATTATATGGTCTACGCTCGGTCAATGTCGTTTTTCAGTAGGCTATTTCGCAGTTAGCAGCAGCTGATTTATTCATAATAATAATAATAAATATAAATACGCTCTCCATTTCTGTATTTTTATTATTGTTGCTGTTGTTGTTATTATTATTATCATTATTGCTATGAACGTCATTTAAAAGGTTAATCGGATTTTGCACAATTTTCTATTTCGTTCACCTTCAGACCCCGTTGTCCTAGAGATTATGGCATAACTTCCCTAACGTTTCGTCGATCCGTGCGTAGTGTTACTATAGTGCTTTAGTTTGTACATAGTACGAAAAATGTTAACGTTGGACGTCGTACCCGAAAGATCTCTGGGATGCGAACAATGGGAATTCGTTCTGGGTAAGTTTTTAATGTGTTATGTACCCATTCGTTGTGCAACGTTCTGGCCACGATAGTTTGATTGAAGTTCTTAATAACATTACTGCGTTTATTAATACTATATAGATTTCCATTGAAAAATATGTTTTTGGAACCTACAAATGTAGATGAATAATATTCGTTAATTGACTATTTTAATAAATTCTTCAGTATGTTCTATTTTGTAAAAGCCGATTGGCGTTAATATATGTAAATAAAAATTAAAAATATATTTTTCAGAAACTATTAGTTACTTGTTCTACACACCAGATAAATTTTCTCTATATTACGTACACACATACATTGATTGCATTATTATATTTATTTTTTTAACAAAGAGCTGTATGTTAATTTATGAAATAATTGACCAATTTTATCATTATAAGATGAATAAATAGTTAAATAATTGTCTGCAAATATTATACTTAACATAACATTTTATTAAATATTTTATAAATTAAGTTTAAAAAAAGTACATACAATGTCAAACTAAGTTTTTCTCTTTTTTATTAGTGTATACTTGAATGATTAAAACATCTTTTGCATCCATCTTCCATTTTTCTATGTAAAATGCATTTTTCTCAATCATATTTAAACAAGTACTATCGAAATATTCTCTACAAAAATTTAAATTATTGCTTCTTATGAACAAAATTTATATTTAGGTATGCATTTTTGTCAAGCTGTAGCAATAATACAGTCTCAAGTTGGCATTATAAAAGGAGTTCAAGTTTTATATAGCGATAAGGTATGTATTAATATATTAATTGTATACTCTAACTTAATTTTATATTCTTATAATTTTGCAGAACCCTTTAGATATTGATCTCATATTAGACCTTCCTCAAGATGGTATTCGATTTATATTTCATCCTGTGTTCCAACGTTTAAAAGTATGCTAAATATTGGTTCATAAGCTTTTTTTATAACATTAGAGCTAATTTTGTGTCCAATTATTTTCAGATGATTGAAATAGTTAACCTGAAAAATATTAAACTGAAATATTGGCAAGTATTCAAGTACATTAATGGTTGTAAATATTTGTATTTAACATACAAAAATCATTATTAAGGCTTAAGTTTCTCTATTATGGTTTTTAAATCATTTTATTACCTATACAGTGGTATGGTGTTCAATGCTCCAGAAGTGATGCCCACCATACAACAAGTAGAACATACATTTGGTGCTACTCATCCTGGTGTTTTTGATGTAGAAAAACAAACGTTTACATTAAATTTTCGAGGAATTTCATTTTGTTTCAATGTAGATTCAAAATTTCAGGTATATATAACAATTTACAACTTTCACTATTGATAATTAATTATTGATAATAATTTATTTCTACATTTTATTTTTAGGCTGGTAGTGCTCAGTGTGGACTAGGATCATTACAGTTTGCCAGTGGAGCCTCTCCAAATGTTAGTCGTGTACTTATATTCTCTGGAAGTCCGCTTCCTGGTCAAGATATACTAAATGTTCCATCTCATCCTTTATCATGTTATAAAGGGTTAACTTATTTGGAACGATTAGAAGTGCAAAGAGATCATAATAATACAAAAAGTTTTATGGTTCAATTATATTTGGAAGTTCAGGTAAGTGTTTAAAATGAAATACTATTAATGTAAGTTCATTGTATAACTATTGATTTTAAAACTAATGGATGTTCATTTAGGTTCAAACCGTGGTCGTAAAGTGTATTATAATCGTGAAATTCGTTTTGGAATGTCATGTCAAGATGTTACTTCTATGTTAGGTACCCCTTCGCAAGTCTTTTATAAATCTGAGGATAAAATGAAAATACATTCTCCAAATGTTCATAGACACATATCTGTTCCTAGACGATCAGACTATTTTTTCAACTATTTTACGTTAGGTTTTGTAAGTACCTGTTGAACATTTTATTTTAATTATAATGAATAATGATAGTTATTAAAATAATTTATAGGATATACTTTTTGATGCCAAAACACATAAGGTTAAAAAATTTATTATACACACTAATTTTCCTGGTCATTATAATTTTAATATGTGAGTATTGAAAATTTAAAACAAATTAAATTGTATTAGTTTCATATTTGATTTTTTTATGTTACTTTACAGTTATCATCGGTGTGACTTTAACATTACTTTAACTTCTGAAAAATCAAAATATAATTTATCTAATGATTGTAAAAAATATAATGATAAAAAAGCAAAACCAATAATTGTAAATACATTTACTAAATGGGATGAGATATCTGAAAGATTTAAACACAGTGAAAGACCTGTTGTATTAAATCGGGGATCATCTGAAAATTCTACTAATCCATTTGGATCAACATTTTGTTATGGTTACCAAGACATGGTTTTTGAAGTTATGCAAAATCAACATATTGCTTCTATTACATTTTATAAAAATGACTCTGCAGATGATGTATGACGAAAAATATGCCACATCATATCCAGTGGCTATTATGTTCTTATAATCAGAGTCTCTGCCCATGACCAACAGTATTTACATATTTTTTTTAAAAATGTATTATATAAACAATCTTGAATCTATCAAAAATATAAAAATAAATAATTTTTACTTAAATATGTATTTCACGAATATAAAATGTGGCATATTTAATTATTAACCTAGACATAATCATTATTCTTAAAAACTAATTTTTAAGTATGAAAGTTAAGTTTTATTAAAATGTATAGTATTTATAAATTTTTTAGGAAAAAAAAAACGTCGTGTTCAATTAGTTATAGAAAAATATTGTTTTATTATGTATGAAAATATTATTTTTTGCTTTACATCTAAGTTTTCTTCTTCATATGTATTGTTTGAATATGTTTGCATAGCATATTTTATATAGTTATTTTAATGTACTAATCATATAAAATTTATTTTTATAGACTTGACAATTTTAATTACCACTGTCTAATTTATTTAGTATATAATTATTATTTATTTAATATTTATTAATTTAATGAAATCTACTTAATTAAATAATAAAACATAAATCTTGCGATGTATGATCTCAATCAAAATATTGTTACATGAATATTTTCTTTTACTGAAAGTGTAGGTTCCATATTTTTTGAACTCAAATTACACAAAATAAGTAATTAATTAATCTATATCTATCAAAAATGTGTATTTTTAATTGAATAAATTCATTATTTCTTATTATTATTTTATTGTATTTAAATTTAAAATATAAATGCATAGCACATGAATCTATAATATGACATTTTAATTTCTGACTATTATTAACTGATATTTTGTGATAGTAATCATAATTATAAACTAGATTTTATTATTATGTAATAATATGTAAATTTTTTTTTATCATTTAAAATGTTCTATAATCTATATATTATTGACAATTTGTACAATCAAATTATATGAACTATTCCAAGATCCGTTACCATAATACACATTATTTTTAATATTTATAATACATAATGTATTTTATTTGAATTTTTATTTTCTGATTAATTACATAATTATTTTTCTATCCAAGTATATAAACCTGTACTAAGGCTTTGAACATGAATGGTTGTAAATCCTTCACACTTAATTAATAATTATATTGTGTTACATTTAGTGAATATTTTAAATTGTCGTATAACTTAGTTTTATTAGTACTGTGATAAAATTATATTTTAGGGTTATAGTAATGAAGATCTTAAATTCCAATGAGTCTTGTTTTTAAAGTACTATATTCAAAACTAGAATTTGTTATTCCTTTATACAGTGTAGATAACAAGTATATTAGTGTATTTATACATATAAGCATTGATTATAAATACTATTTACAACCAATGATATAAGTAACAATTTTCTTTTAAAGTAATATTTTGTTTAGTATGATTAGGTAAAACATTTATAACTACAAAGAAAAAATAGTAAAAACATAATAATCTTAAATTTAGTCTATAAAATCTATATTTAAATGAAAATTTCTAATGATATTAATAATATACCCTACATGTATCCATTTAAATTTCTTTGTAAAATACATCAGTATAAATTTAAATCATTCCAAATTGTATAAAAATAACAGCTGATTAATTAATAGTACATCACCATCATAATTAATTATATTTATAATTATAATTTAAAGTATATATTTCTAAAACAAAAACTAGTATTTTATTTTATTTTTGTGTCTATCTACCTCAATAGTTAAATAAAAATGTTAACTTATATAAATTATAAGTTACAGAAACTTTAATGATTTAAATATTATTGAAAACTTTTGAAGTGCAGTTTATTTTGAAAAAATAGCACAGGTAATACAAATCATACTTGGAAATCAATTGAAATGGTTTTAATTTATACAATAAAACTGTGTATAACTGTTTAAACATGTCTTTCATTTTACAAACTCAAGGTACCTAGTGAATACAATAGACAGAAAATTTAAAAATGTTTACCAGCATTGTCATGTACTAGGGGTAACGGTATATTTTTTTCATTCGATATTTCGGTATATTTTATACTGGTATGATTCGGTGTACCGAAACTATCGTTATACTAGTATTTTGGTTCGGTATACTCTGTATTAGCAATATTATCAGTATTTCAAGATTTTCAATATTTTAGTTAGATAATTAATAGATTTAATTTATTATTAAAAAGAATAATAGATCATAAGATGAATATGATTTAATTTTCTTCTTAATAAATTAATAAAAAAAATAAGATCATCAATTCATACTTAAATATTTTACTTTATTATTTTGAAACAAATTTTGAGTTCATAGACAAAAATATAAGTTCTTCAGCATGATCGGTTGAAAGAGATGATCTACGATCAGTATATTTCCAGCACAACTAAACACACGTTCGCTTGGAAGACTGGTACCCGTTTGCATAAATATTTTTTACCAAGAATGGCCAAAGTTGGAAATTCGTTTTCATACACTTTCCACAATTTTAAAGCTGCTTAACACTAGACGAACTATTCAACTAAAAGCCGCCGTGATTAAAAATCGCCTATCTTTGCACACTATTAAAAAAAAAAAAAAAAATAATAATAATAATTATAGTCCGTTAGTTCGTTCATAAGCGTGATTTTAAATCGCCTGTGTCAACAAAAAAAAACTGCGCCAACATATAAAACGGAAATGATATAGATCGTCTCATATGACGAATATAACGCTTGGTGAGAATAGTTCAATTAAAAACAATGTGTTTAATTTTAGTGGTTAAAGGTGAACGTTCGCCTAAAATTAAACATGCGCGATAAAACGCGGATTTTTCAGTGTGAATACACCGATTTAATTATGGCTGTTTAAATTCAAGCGAATTTTTACTCCACTTTCACTTCCACTTTTTTTTACTCCTTCACTTTCTGAATGAGGAGAAGGCTGAATACCATACCTATCAATTACAACAAGATAAGCCAATACGTGTGGTAGGTAATTAAGAATCTACACCCAACAACTCCAATTAGTCTCATAAAATCTGAACAAGAATTCCTTAATTTTGAAGTGAGATCTGTGACCAATGTACTTCACAAAACAAACAAATACCCTCTACCGCTCTTTTTCATTGATATGGAACCCGTCCCCTACTCAAATGACATATTCAAGTTGTCATCTCTGCTTCATACAAAAATTAAAGTAGAGGAACCATTTAAGACGAAAACAATAAGCCAATGTGTGAATTGTCAGGAATATGATCATACAAGAACGTACTGTGGTTATCCGTCACGCTGTGTTCGTTAAGGCGCGTCCACACTAGAGCACGCACAAGCTGAGCGTGCGTGCTCACGCTGTGCATCGCACAAATTTCGATAGTGTGGACGGAATTTCGAGCACGCACGAGTGTTCGCGACGCATCCGATTGCTGTCGGTAAAATGAACTTGCTCAAAGTCATAAACATATATACTTATAAATATATACTTATCTATGGTCATAAATTACCCGAGGCACGCTCAGTTTGGACGTGTTTGCGCGTTATTTACGGGTACGCGTGTGCGTACTGTGCTACTGTGTTTAAACTGTGTATACCTACTTGATAATTAAAAATTGGATGCATGGTGTAATGAAGACTGCATTCAGTTGATACAGGAGTATCAACTAAAATCAGTCCTATGGAACCCCAAAAATGAATTTTATTTTTCAAAAATAAAAAAGCAGGATGCTTGAGAGGAAATAGCAAAATATATGAAAAAAAATACCAAAGAAATAAAAAAAAGGCACTAAGCTTATTGGGGTCTTTTCGTAGGGATTTTTTAATTAAGTTCAAACTTGAATTGTTAAATAATTTTTTTATCTGTGATTAACGTCAAAACCCAAGTCTGGCACGTACGTTCGCCGAACAACAACTGAATATTCGGAACACAAAATCGGCGCACAAAAATGAGATAGTGCGTGAGAATGTCCAAACTGAGCACACACAAGGATTTTTGCTCGCGAGCAATGAGCACGCACGCTCAGCTTGTGCGTGCGTGCTCTAGTGTGGACGCGCCTTTACAGTGCTTTCCACCCATCATCTGCCTGTCCAAATCCACCTGGTACTCCGCCGAAATGCGCGCTCTGTCAAGGCACTCATCCGGCCAGCTACAAGGGCTGTTCAATATATAAGGACCTCCAACGTCGTAAGAAACCCACAAGTAACTTTCTATTTGATAATGTTAGAGATAATTCACGCGTTGTTCAAGAGAACCACCCTATCAAATCGTACACATACCCATGAAAAAACATATGTGCAGGCAACTGGAGGCCAAAATGACAACCACCCCTCTCCCCCTGCAGCTCCAGACGTTAACAACTTAATGTCCAGCTTCTTGAAAGAATTCAAAGCTTTAATTAACCCTCTAATAGCTCTTCTCACCAAAGTAATATCCTCTCTTCTTGATAAAAAAAATGACTAACGCCTCTTACACAAATCAATCCCTCACAATACTTCTTTTCAACGCTAATGGTTTAAAAAAACATGTAAATGAGCTCCAATTCGTGCTTCACAACAAACGTATTAACCTTGCGCTCATTACGGAAACTCATTTTACACAGTATTCAAATATTTACATTCCTGGTTACAAGCTGGTGAGGACTAATCATCCGGACAATACTGCTCACGGTGGTGTCGCCATTCTCATCAAATCTACAATAATATCTTCTAAATTACTGTTACGATCACTTACAATCGTGCGCTATACTAATATACTTAAATAGTATTCCTGTGACAATATCTGCATTATATTCCCCTCCAAAACACAAAGTTTCAAATGTAGACTTCCACAATTACTTTAGTACTCTTGGCAATAATTTTAATGTGGGGGTGACTATAATGCCAAGTATCAAAGTTGGGGTTGTCGCTCAAATAATCCTCGTGGCTGTGTTCTTCATACCTACGCAAGTGCAAAAAACTTAAATGTACTTAACCCTCCTGACCCTACCTATTGGCCTTCTTCTCCTCGTAAAAATCCTGACATACTCGATATTTTTGTCACAAAAATTCCCTCCAGTCTACACTCGTCTACTGCAAACCTCCTGGATCTTAACTTTAACCACTCGTCAGTCCTATGTACACTTAATACCTTCCCGCTAACTCGCTCTGAGTCACCTAAACTATTTAATCCCTCTACCGACCGTTTACAATTTCACAACCTCGTAAATCACGGCAAATGTTAAATTTAAATCTACCAACGACATTGATTTAGCTATAAATAATTTTACAAATTTGATCCAGTCAGCGGCTTGGTCATCCAATTCACACACACACATCATCCTCTAAATCAGAGTTCAGTTCCTTTTGATATTCGTCTATCAATTGCAGATAAGAGGAGGGCTAGAGCCCTTTTCCAACGTACTTGCCTTCCCTCTCTTAAACATAACTATAATAAACTCTCTAATCTCAGTTAGAGTTTCAAAATGCAACTGATGAGTGATAATGACATTTTCGATATTTAAGGCTCCGCAATTTCACTCTGCCCCAAGCCCCGCAAATCATCAGGACGGCCCTGCTAGCGGGGCCCAGATTTCAATCCAAATCTCAAAATTTGGGAAAAGTTTAATATGCACTTTTGCAATCTGCATTTAATAACGTAAAAAATGAGTATGTTATTAGCTTTTAAATGTTGGTGTTTTTTGTATATTTTCAAAAAATTATATAAAATCGTCAAAATAAGATATTAAAAAAAACTCTCTGAGAGAACACAGATAATTTTGTCCTTTATATTGTGTTGAAATTTGGTGTTCTTAACATTACTATAGGATGCAGGGTTCTTATTCCCGCAAAACAAGTTTAATGAACAAAGTTGCGCTAGAGGTATAAATTTTGATGTAGCATGTGCTGCCACAACTGTGCAGCGGATAAAATCATTCATGCTATCTACTTGTGTACGGGTGGTAAAGCAGCGTGCCCGTCTTGCGAACTACTAATGACTATTTTATTCTAGTTTTCCAAGAATACGACGTTATAATTTAATTGTTGATATTACATACATTCCATATTATAACCCACTATTAACTATTTCTAATAAATAACTACAATATTGTCCATATTGAATGTACTCAATAATGTATATTTACTATACAAATATACATAGACTGTAAATCTATAGATATTATAATATGAAATCCAAAAATAAGAAGCCATTGACACGGGTACTTCTAATAGTGTACAGAAAAGAAGAAAATATTATACAACGTAGACCTTAGTTATTTGTCTAGCGCTATTAGTGCCTATTACTCGAGTGTAATCTCTAGAGACGGTACAGTTATTATAGTAGTCAACTATTTTTTTTGGTGCAGTTATAATACGTATTGTTTTGCATATTTTTAAAAAGTTAAAAAATGTTACCAAAAAAAAATCGTGCTCAAAAACACGAGTACAAAAAAAAATCTATGGCATTTCGAATGAAGAAGCTTAGAATAAGACGAGGTAAAAATTTAAAGTAAGTACCTGTGTAAATTAGGTAGCTATAAAAAATGTTTCTTAGTGTGTGGACAGCAGATATTTTTAAATTTATATGAACTTACATAAATACGATAGGTATGAATTTTTTGTTTTATAAATTAATATATTATTATTAATTATTTTTAATATAGACCATCTGAAGATGAAATGTTAGACAATCAAACAGATATTATCGTTTTCGGGTAAGGTCAATTTATTTTATTCATCGATGTAATTATTTTTAAAATGAGTGAATTATAAATATTATTTTTTAATTTACTTGGATTATTCTGCTCTCATGAACTTTAACTATTTATGACTCAAAGTAAAACTATAAAACTGAAAAATAGTATGTACCTATACAATTATTAATATCCTCGGTGCACTAGGGAGATCAAGTCAGAACTAAAAAAGTAACGAAAAAACGGGAATTTTCACGCAAAAAGTTTTCGATAAAATTGATTTTTTTATTTAGCTGTAATTCAAAAACAAATCACAAATACTTGAAATGTTCATCAAATGTTTATATTAGCATTGTATAATATGTATACACGGTAAAATTGTCAAAGTATTTTTACTTTTTTTTAATTATTTATTGACAGTTGAAAATTTAAATTTTTTTTTAGTGTCGATGAAAAAATTTTAGCTGCCCAAAAAAATGGTAATACATATACAATATAATACATGTCTTTAACAGATTGCTCCGAAAAATACTTAAGTATATAAATAAGAACTAAATAATTAGGAAAATTAATTTCTACAATTAGTTAATCTAAATATTTCTATTAGTGCTCTTGATTTGATGTGGGTAATATCCGGGTACCCAGAAACCCGGGTTCCCGTTTATCCGGGTAATACCCGATTTTGTGGGTAGTCAATGTTTTCGGGAGGTGGGTACCCATTACCCAAAATTTTCGGGTACCCGATGGTTTTTGATGTACGTAAACGGTTTAGCTAAGTCTTAACTCCTAAGAGGTATTCAGTATTAAATTATACATTACACAATTATTCTAATAAAAAATATCTAAGAAAATATAAATATTATTTATAAAAAGAACCGGATGGGCCTCGCTCTGCTGTACAGTTGGGGGTGGAGTCCACCTATATAGGATACCTGTAGGATTGGTCATTATTTGTTAAATTTGAATGCAATGATAGATATCATTGTATACGAATAATGATTCTGAACGGAGGTAATATGTTTGTCTAGGATATAATACATTGTTATTTATAAATATTGTAAAAAGTATATTTTATTTTGAAACGATAAATATATTTTTCAATTAGGATGGGTTGGCAGTTGCATACATCGACAATTTGAGTGAAACGATCTCCAAAATTTTTTAGTTACGATAAGTTTAACTTATTATAAACCTTGTATTAAATTTTCAAGAGTTTTCGGTCTACCAATTAAATTTGATAGATGTTTAAAAAAATTTTTTTTACAAAAATCGAAAATTTAAATTGTCTATAAATAAGTCAAAATATGTCAAAATACATTGAAAACTTAACCATGTATATAAAACGTCAATATAAAGATTTGGTGATAATTTCAAGTTGTTGCGGTTTTTCGTTTTTGAGTTAGAGCATTTTAAAAAAAAACCGATATCTTTGTCTTTAATATTATACATTATATTATATTTTACATGTAATTTTATGTCAATATTCGCTGTTCAAACGCTTATAAAAAAAAATTGTGCCTATGGATTTTAATAATTTTTGAATGACTTTAAGAACTACTTCTGTGGAATCTTCTATTAAATTTTCAAGTATTTTGTACGAGCCAAATTTTTTTTATCACCGATTATAAAAAAAAAATGTAAAAAAATCGAATATTTTAAATGCCTATAAGTGGCTTAAAAATCAATATAATATTTTGAAAAAAATATGACATAAAGGAAATACCAATCTTAACAGCTGGTAGAAATTTCAAAAATCTGCGACTTATACTATTTGAATTATAAAAAATATTTAAAATCGTTTGAGAATAAATCGCTATTTTATGCAATTTCGTAAATATTTAAATTTCAAACAGTCATAAAATTTTTTCCTCTATTTCCGGTAGAAATTTTTTTAAAGATTTTTGAAGAGTAGCTTATAGATAACCTAGTGTTAAAATTTTGAACCTTAAGTATGAACAGAAAAAATTTTATGAATTTTTATCTACAAAGTAACTTGCAAATTATCGTGATTTTTACATATTTCGTATAAATTGGAACTTTGAGCACTTATAAAAAAAAATTGTGACTTACAATTTTAGATTTTTTTTTATCAGTTAAGTAACAACTTATAAAAAACCTTGTATTAAATTTTCAAGATTTTCTGGCCGGCCAAAAATTTTTTTTCGTTTTTTAAAAAAAAAAAATTAAAAAAATTGAAAATTTCAATTGTTTATAAATAGCTCAATAAAAGTAACTAACAAATTATCGTGATTTTTACACATTTTATACAAATTTGAGCATTAAGGGCTTATAAAAAAATTTGAGTAAACCGACCACCAATATTTTTTAGTTACGATAAGTTTAACTTATTATAAACCTTGTATTAAATTTTCAAGAGTTTTCGGTCTGCCAATTAAATTTTATAGATGTTTAAAAACAAAAATTTTACAAAAATCGAAAATTTAAATTGTCTATAAAACGTCAATATAAAGATCTGGTGAAAATTTCAAGTTGTTGCGATTTTTGGTTTTTGAGTTAGAGCATTTAAAAAAAATGTAATTTGTAAAAACGTGATTTTGCGTAAAATTTTCCGTTTTTTGTAATTTTTTTATCGTTTTTTTCGATTTTTTTAAAAAGTATTGAAAAGTTGGATTTTTGACTAGCCAAAGTACCATCTACATTCGCTTTCCTTTCAGAAAAGTTGCTGTTTAAGCAAATCGAAGTATTTTTATTGCCAAAAAAGATGTCGTAAGACACAAAAAAAAATAAAAATATAAAAAAAAAAAACACACATCATTGTAAAACCAATAGATTCCATCACTCCGTTCAGAATCTAAAATATAATCTAAAATATATATACCTTAACATACCTAAGATCATTAAGCTATGATTATCGAACAGAAACAGATAAGATAAACTAAAGTCTAGTTATTATACTTTCATATTCTTATATACACTTTTACTATTATCGAATTATAAATACATATTGGAATTGTTGTCAAAATTTACAGAATATGTAAAAATATGTAAAATTAAATATTTCTCAATTTATTGTAAATCATGTGAAACGAATTTATCATTTACAATAGTTAATTAATTTATCATGTTTTAAAAAGAATATGTATTTACATACAAATCCCAGCTCTAGTAATGAGTATACAAATCATAACAGGTACCCAAATTTTTTTAAATAGGGTAATACCTAAGGTGACCATATATTCTTCTAGTCGAAACAGGATAAAAAAAAAAAAATATTGTTTTTAAATATTTATATTAAAAAAAATGTGTACTGTTATGGTTTTAAGGGACAAAAATATTAAATTTTATTAAAAATATTTATTTTTTTGTTTTTTATAAAAAAAAAAAAAAAGCCTCTACGTAAAGAAAACGGTTGACGATTACTGAAATAAAGAACTATGAAAAATAATTTTTTGTTTTCGCTGATATTGGGGTATTAAAACATATTATGTTAATACGTCCATATTAATACATCGTTGGCCGCAATAGGTATTTTTATATTTTATTAGTATAATTATACTCCAATACACCCACCACACAGCCCCGATTCCGTACAACGTCAACCGTGCAATAATTCAGTATATACACGTTACATGCACACATAATAGTTAAAAGCAATAAAAACAATAACTCATCGATAGATTAAAATTGAATATTGTTATTTTTTCTGATAACAAGACATTTTTGTGTCCCGAAAATTTTCCTGGGGACAACGAGACGAAGATGCGAAAAACGGGACAGTCCCGTTCAAAACGGGACGTATGGTCACCTTAGTAATACCCGTATAACCCGGTTACCCGGGTATCAAAAGTACTAATTTCTATGTTCTTTATAAATTATTGATAACTAGTAACAATATATGCAACACCAATTATATATTCATTATTAATATAATATAGAACAAAGTATACAGTACTTAACGTTTAAAATAAAGTCGGCAAGGCTTTGAACGAAAAAATATCTTTATCTTCATTTTATTTGAAAACAATGATAACATAAAAAAAACGATTCTGAATGTTATGGTAAAATATATATTATTTTTTATATGATTGTAATTTGAGTGTTTTACATAATAAAGGTATTTTTTAAGATTGTATAAAAAATGTCCAAATCTTAAAACAAAAATTTAGTACTTTTAGATTAATACTAAAAAGAATTGAAAGAAAAAAATAAATATTATTATAAAACCAATTTCATAGTTTTATCCTAACTTAGAATCTAAAATGAAGAAATGTATGTTAAAACTTATTTTTAAATTTAAACTTCACTTTGCAGTTTTGACATGTAACAATTCTGAACTAAATGAATTGACACAAGATTTTCAAAATAAAAAAGTTTAAATTGATGCTATAACCAACAAATTAATTTAAAATTAACCTTAAGCTACATAAATATTTTTTAATTATAATCTTTAAATAAGGAATATATAATTGTTCAGTATTTAATCTATCAATTAAAAAGCCAAAATGCATTGATATTTTTCAAATATTTGGCAAAAAACAAATTCGCTGTAGAATATATTGATCAGGGGCGGCTCGTCAGGGGAGACTTTGAAACTGCGTCTCCCCTTAAAAATAAACCGGCCACTTGTAAATAATATAATTAATTAAAATAATAATGTATAGAAATATTTTTATTTAAAATATACCGTTTTCATTGTTTATTAATATAAATTGAAAGTCACAAAATCGAAAACCAATTATCTCGATAGATACTATTTTAGTAATTTCTGCGGGTCATTACAGCTCATTATGACGGTCGTCGGTTTTGTGAAACTAGCCCGTCAGTTGCAATTGTAACATGAAATGGCATGACTGGTTGGTCGGAGGGTGCCGGGGAGAAAAAGCTGCGTATCTTAGACGCTATTGAACCTGGGTTCAGTACAGTAATTGCCTTGCCGCTGCGCCTTGTACCCCGTGTTTAATTCATTTTACTAGACGTTTTGTTCATGTTTATTAATTATTGAACAATTGTTATACGTATATCCGTCTGATATTTTTTTTTTTTTTACAATTTTAGAAGTATTGCAACATTTGAATGCAAAATCGAATTAGTTTATAAACAAATTTAATATTGAATTAAGTTAAAAATATTAACTAAATATTAATTGAAGTATTAATATAATTAATTTTTTCAATAAAAAGGTTTTTCTTGTTCGTTGTTATATGGGAGTTATGTTATATAATTTAAGTCTCCCCAGAATATTTACTCACGAGCCGCTACTGATATTGATATTCACAAATGACATTGGTTAGCATAAATATCCCTATTTTAAATGGATTAAATTAATATGTATTTACAAGTAACCAAAATAGGTTGCCAAAAAATATATAATATTTTTAATTATTGCATTAGTCAAATTAATACACACCTTGTTGCGCCGCCAGCACTTGCGTTAGCAGTTTACTGGACGACTCGCGCGTGTGTGGGATGGTAATGACAATGGTAAAAAGCAACAAAAAAAAAATGAACAGTGCATAAACGTCGAAGACGTCTCTCCAGACGATTGCTATAATAATAATAATTTAAACAATAATAAAAATAATAATATGACAATAATAAAGAATAATATAATATATCAACGATACCGCTGGTCACAACCGACGACGAGATCCCAGCTGGAAAGGCGACAGCTCTTGCACAAAACGTATATATAAAAAAATCACTCGCTCGGATAAAGCCGGAGTGTAGTGGACGTGTCAGGCCCCAACTATCTTGGGACTTACAACACTGGTCACAAGACCACCACAAAATAACTTATAATAGCTCACACGCGGACTATATATGCGAGAAGGCAGCACAACGACTCCGCAAGATGCGTTGTCCGCACACGCGGTTTTCGCAGCACCAGCGTGAGACGGCGAACGGACGCAAACGATGCGTTAGGCTCGACTGCCTGGAAAAGACAGCGTAACAACAAAAGGTGCCGGCGGTGAGCAGCTCAACGGCCAGACAACCCGGTGCCGAACGGCAGAGGAGGGGGGAAGCAGCTTGACGGAGCTTATCGCCAGACACGGCGCTGGGACAAAAAATACGTCGCGACCGTGCTTGAACACACCTTAATATTTTGTTTAAGTTGGAACATAATATGTAATTAAATAAAACATCTTGTTTACTAAACATTTTTATAAAATGCATTTTTATTTAAAATGTTCAATAATTAATATTATTTTGTTGATTCATTAAGTAATCAAATTATAACACAAAATGCATGTCTATTAAAAAAAAAAATAAGAAAATATTTTTTTTTTCCAATATAAAATATTGTACAATAAATATTATGATTGGTCAACAAATTATTAATTGAATAAGTATTATATGCATTAACCAGAAAATCCCAAAAATGGGTAAAAATAAGGGTTTTTTTTATTATGAATATTTTAGAACACCGAAAATAATTTATAAGTACATTATAAAAAAAAAAAAAAAAAAAAAAAAAAAAAAACAATGTAATAGAAGTTCTTTACTATATTACACCATTTGTAGAACCATTTAATAAATCACAATCACTGTAATTATAGAATGTATCACTGGTTGGAAGTGGAGATGCTGATTTTGAACAGTTATTTCTTGGACTAAATTTAGACCATTCATCCATAGATTCATCCAAAAATTCAATACTGTTCAAGAATTTTTTACCTGTAATATAATTAATAATTCTATTTTAATAAAAAAAAAAAAACACTACAAAACATAACAATGAATTTTTAATTTTTCATTCATTACCAGAGAATCCTCCTACAGCATATAATCTATTCCCAACAACAGCAACTCCAACATTTGATCGAGGTGTAGTCATATTTGGCCCTGGATTCCATGTTTGTTCATTAGGGTCAAACACTTCTGTGGTAGCTAAAGATTGAGTGCCATCTGAACCACCCACAACATACAATTTTCCTTCAGAAGAACAAAAATAAAAAATTAATATGTATTTTACTGCTTTATACTAACTAAATAGAATAAAATATCAACCTTTTATATGCGCAAGTCCACAACCCCGCCGAGGAGTAATTATGGGTTTAATAAATGACCAAGTATTTGTTTCAGGATCGTAACACTCAACAGTATTTAAACAATTCCAAGTGTCACAGCCACCCACAACATAGACTTTACCATTCATTGCACACACGCCAGCCTGATTTCTTCCTAGTAGGTTTTCAGTCAACGACGATTTAATTTTCAATTAACCACAATATTTTTATAAAATATACCTGTTAACAGTGGAGCAATACTAGTCCATTGATTTGTATTTGGATCATATACATCACTTTGTTTAATTCCAACTTGACCATTCCATCCTCCAATGCAATAAATTTTGCCATTAAGTTCACAAACACCTGAACAATTACTAAAATTATTCAATAATTTGTTCAAAACATTAAAAATAAACAGAGGTATTACCCGGGTTTGACCGAGCAAGTGGTAAAGATGTTACAGAGGTCCATTTTCTTTTAACCATATCATAACATTCAACTGTGGCTAATTCTGTTGTTCCATTACAACCTCCAACTGCATATACTTTATTATCCAACACTGCTATATTAAACCGTCCTCGTGCTTCACACATAGGTTCAACTGTTTCCCAAACATTTTGTTCGGGATCATAGGATTCTACACTTTTTATACATTCAGTTCGGTCATATCCTCCACATACTAATAGATTGTTATTGAAATTAGCGCAACCAATAGCACATTTTCCAGATGACATGTGAGCAAGAGCACAATAAAGATCTGGCAAAGATTCCTGAGATTCAGCTCGACTGTTTAATGGTGATGGTTGAGTAGATGGTGGATTTGACGACATCATAGAAATATTTAATTTTAATTTTATGCTCAATGAACATAATTGACCTTTCAGTGATCCCAATGCAGAAAAAGTATGTTCTAAACAAAAAATAAATGGGTTGTAAAACAAAAAAATAAAAATAAAATGTATTTAAGATTAAATAAAAATAAATACCCCCAACACAAGTAACCCCAAGTATAGTCCAATCACTATCAATAAAACTTTCTCTTCTTTCGTGTATTTCACGATTGCAAATTAAAACTCTAGATTTAGCAGGTGGTTGTATTTGACCTTTACGTCTAGCCTGAATAAAATATATTAAAAAAAAAAAAAAAAAAAGAAATTATAGTAAAACATAAATAATTCAACTTATATATATATATATATATATATATATATATATAAAATTATAATATACTATAATATAAAATTATTACAATATTATACATAACATTTATATTAAAATTATATAAAAATATATTTATAATACAATGTGTATATGTATATGAACCTTAGGAATAGAGGTGGTTTTTTTCGATAATTTTTTATAATCCTGAACTATTTCTGTATCGCTTAATTCTCCAGATGGAAGTTCAGAACAATCTTGCAATATATTATCTAATGCCAAGTATAACATGTAAGTCTATGCAAGAAAAAACAAAATTAAACAAACTTATAATTTATAAGTATTTGATTTTTATATAGGTATACTTTTTCCATGAGTGCATTAAAGAATATTGTTGGTTCATTTTCATCATAACATCGCTTTATCCAATCTAATACTAACTGAGATACTGAATCACCTGTACTTAAAGACATTTCTTGTTTTGTTTGGCTTAAAATTTCAATTCGTATGCATGGTAAAGAGAGAAAAGCAGAAGTTTCAGCAATCTCTTTCATCTAAAAATTAAAAAGCTGGTAAGATACTGACCAAGTGTTTATTGTCCTTCTTTGTGTTGCTCCTGGTAAATCATTACATTAAATAAAAAATAAAATCACTACTTAAAATTTTGTTTATTCCTCGCTTCGCTCAGAATTTAAAATTAAATCTAAATATTAAAAAGTATAAAACTTACATGTGCTGAAATAAAGGAATTAACTTGATTTATAAATGATAGGCTTGTTGATATACAAGGAAGAGAACGTATCTCAATACAGTTATCAACATTTAAATGTTTCAATATGAAACGAGCTAATTCTTTTGCAATACGGTCCATTTTTAAATAACAAGCTGCTTGAAATATTGACTTTACTTGATAAATATTTGCTTCTAGGCTGAAAAAATAAAATAAAAATATTTATGATGGATAAAATTCTCAATTTCTAGAATTTTAAATTCATAGATTAAATCTCAAATTCAAAATAGTATGATCAACACAAGCATTTCCTAAAAGAGATTAAAGAATCTAAATAAAATTTGATTATAGCACTGGCAAGTTTATTTATTTATTTTTTTTTTTATTAAAAATCAAAATTTATTTTATTACAATTGATATCATAGGTAAATTAGATGAGATTTACTGATAGGAAGAGAAAGTCGTTCAATAGAAGCAACCCTTGAAATTTAAAAATGTATTATAGTATCAAAACTAAACTACTAATATAAATAAAAATGTAGAATTCCAATTAATTAAGATATGTCAATTGATGTATCAGAACTTAATAGTTAATTATTAAGTTTAAAAGATGTATACTGGTGATTATTTAACACTTTATAGGTCAAGTTCTCAATTGTATATATCAACTGAAATAATTATTAATTGTAATGCAATGATTATAGAAATGCAAAATATAGCAGAACATTAATGGGAAATGTTGACATTTTAAAATATAAAATAATAAGGTTAGTGTTAATTAACAAATTATTAGAAGTAATGTTACTTGTTATTTAAATTATCATAGTTATAGTATATAATTGAAAAATCAACTAATAATATTATATAAAAGTCATATATAATATATAATTCAAATTTAAAATTAAATAAAATTTTTGATAAAAAAAATAAATTTGATTATTATTTATTAATTATAATGAATACAAATACTGTGTGTCCCAAAAAACAGGGTACACTTTATCACTTATTACCTTTTTAATATTTTTCAATTTTGTTTGCAGGACATTGAACTAGACTTATAGGTCATAAATTTCTTTTCAAGTATTTTGCACATGCATAACAAAACTTATTTATTTTAAATGGCAACCTGTGTTTTAAATATAATTTTCAAATTAATCAACTTTTTGTATTAACTTGTATTGTAAACTCAAAATTGGCTAAATTAGTGCTAAAAGTATAATAAAAAAATTTTTTTTTATTAAATTTAAATTTTTTATTTTAATTTATTATTATATATTTTCTTGAAAAAAATTGATTAATTTGAAAATGAACATGAGTTGCTGATAAAAAATAAATAAATTTTTGTTGGACATGTGCAAAATATTTGAGTTAAAAAATTTTTAACTTATAGAAATGTATAATCTATAATTCTAGTTTAATGTCCCGTAAACTGAATTGAAAAATATTAAAAGGGTAATGAGTGATAAAGTGTACCCTGTTTCTTGGGACACGGTATATTGAATATGATAATATTAAATACTTGATAGGGGCTAACTTCCCTTCAGAAAATAAAAAAATTGAGAAAAATTGTAAACAATGTACTGCTAATTGAAGTATTTAAGAAATGTTCTAAAAATAGATATAAAATAGTGTTGACTGTATAATGCTCTAACCATGTATAAAATACTTCAAAATTAAAAGAGTAAAATTATCATCATATACTTTGAAAATAATTTTTTTATACTCTGGTTGTAAAAACAAATTTTTAATATGATAGCATTGCACAACATTTTCTATGACAAAATTAAATCATCAATATATTATTTATGATTATTGAAATAATAATAATAAAATACAATTTGTTAGGAATTATTAGATTGCAACAAATTGATAGTTGATTATTACGTTGTTATTAAGAAATTAAATAATAAATATCTAGAGAAGGAAAAAACCACGTTACCAATTAAAATTATTGATAAATTAAATTATGTTCTCGATCCCTAATTTAATATATTAAATAGTATGCTTCTAAGATACTACATTTAAATTAAACCTAGGTTACATACTTAAATTATATTCAATATTTATGTTTTTTTTTTTTTTTAGGTAGTTATAATAATAATAATAGTACTATTAAAGAAAATAGAATGTTATTTACACAACCAAACATTATGGTCATGCAAACTATGTATCTGTACCATCTGTAGGTAATATTAGTATATTAGTATATCCCTTTCAAATAATCTATACATGCTTAATGAAATAAAAAATTGGATCCCATAGAAATAGAAATAAAATTCATCAGACCTCATTAAATTGCCACCTAACTGAGAAAAAAAAATCATGCTTCTATGATGGCTTTGCACTAATTACCACACAATTTCAAGTTTAGGTGATTAATTTAAGTTATATGAGTAAATAAAAATTACAATTCTTTAATTTTCTAAATATTTTTCTACTTAGAGATCAAGAAAGTAATATTGTTAGAGTTAATTAAATAAGTGGTAGCGACAATGCGTTACCGAGATGTGTAGGTGTATTCGATGAGCTTCTCAACAGCAGAACAATCACTGAGTGGTCCAGTAGCGTTCAATGAGTATGTGGTTACTGCTTCTCGTTGTGAACCTTTCTTCTCTTCATCATCAGTACTAAACAACTCCATCAGAAATAGACTCGAGCTAGCCAATACAGCACGATGACCATGTAACTCACAATTGCCCACCTACACACACTCATGGTGGTCGGTCTACATTTCAAAATAGTCAACACTTCCCATGACCCAACCCATAAATTATAAAAAAAATTTGTTATATATGTTTGTATACGACAAAATAACTAGAAATACAATTTTCCCAAAATAATACAAATTCCCACATATTACAATAAACCAATAATAAAAATATAAATTAATTTAATAAAACATAAAAATCTATTTTCAAATATTCAAAATATCTATTTAACATATTTTACATATAATTGAAAATATTAATAAGATACAAGACAAAATAGTAACTATAAAATGAATATATAATTAATGATTTAACTTACATTTAATATAACATCACAAAACGTTCGACTTTTGCGCATCATGTTAAGTGAATTTAGTAATACTGACTGATGATCTTCATCTTCCATAATAAATATTGCACCAGGATCACCATTTAACCTAGGGGCCATATTATTCTTGCTGGATACTACTTTTTCTATGTTATTATGCCCATCTGTAAAATAATAAATACATTTAACTAACAGAAATCTTAAATTTTTTTTTAATATTATAACTAAATAATTTACAAAACTTATTAAAAAATTTTAATATGCTACACTCAATAATATGTAGAGTAGTACATAAGTATTTAAAGTAAATTGGTAATTATTAATATCAAGTTACATCTTTATTTTGACATTTTTCAAAAAATATTAAAATTTTTATAACTAATTTTAACACTTGTGATATTTTATAAGAGTAGAATCAACATTTATTATGGAATGATAAACAAAGATTTTGTACCTATCAATCCCGAAAAGATAATAGTTTTTGGATATTTGAATCTATAAAAATTTGAGATAAGCGATTAATTAGATATAATATAAATTATATTAAATAGGATCTCGTTATAAATTTTCAAGTTTGGATTGGAGTATGGGAGTGTTTGTACATTTCTTATCTATTAATAGACCCATATACGACACATTCTACTTAAATGCGAAATAATTAGTAATTATAATAATAAATAATGAACGTTTATCTGAGATTAGATTTATGAAAATGTATCAACATATAATTACTGTATTAGACAAATTATACCAAATAAATCTTTTCTGATTAAAAAAAAATATATATATATTTATACATAAATATATAAACCAAACAAAACTATATAATTAAAAATAATAATCACTGCATAGTCATTATTAAGCCAACAGATAACATTAGTTTAAAAATTAACTATAAAAACCCTTGAAAACTTTTAAAGATTACTACAAATCTTTAACACATATATATTGCTATAATTAAAGTATAGTTTAATTATTTATTTCCACACATGAACTAATACAATAATTTTAAAATTTAATTTTAAAAATCAAAGACAATTACACTTGATAATATATCCCAACTCTCGGGATAAAACAATTTACCATAGCAACTCGATTATTTATTTTAAAAGTTTAAACTTTATTTTTATAACATGACTGTATATAAGGGCTGGTAAATTGATTTGACAGAAGCGCTACAACAGAAAATTAATAGTGGGGTATAGAAAATAACCTTGATTTAAACTATAGACACACAAATTGACTAATTCCTCTTCGTTTAAACCCTGTCGTAATTTATAACATATTGGATATACTAAATATTTTATGAACTAGTTCGATTTTTTTTAACCTTGAACCTAAATATCGTGACTAGTTAAAATTGATAGGAATACTCTATACAATTATGTAATGTTAAAGTAGGTATGTTAAAAGTTATATTGATTTTTCAGATTATGTTTATAAACAAAATAATACAAACATTATACTAAACCTATATATATATATATATATATATATATACATATAAAAAAAAAGTAAAAAAAATTAAGTTAATAATAAAAATATAGTTGGTAAATAAATGAGGAGAGCTTTTATCATCACTATCTTCACAATCGTTGGTATATAAACAGTTTATAGGAAATAATGTCTAGTTAGTACTTTAAAGATGGTATTTTTACTAATTTTATAAAAATTTTCCATAAAACCATTGTTAAAAAAACGATAAATTACATAAAAGCATTTGTATGGTGTACTGGTTTTTGGACAAAATCGAATTTTATTATCATTGTTACTCAAAAAATATGTCACATTTTTACTAAATGCTATCCACTAATTTTAAAACAAAATAAAAATAAACATTATTAAAAATTAAATTTAAAATATAATACTAATATTTTTATAGATGGCAACAATCATATTAAAAGTTTTATACTGTAAGATTGACTTCGTTAAATAATTTTGGATAAAATACAAAAATAGAAAATTAATTTAACTTAATTTAAAAAAAATATGAACTAATTCTTGAGTACAAATTATTCATTTTATAATATAATATATTATTATATATATAATTTCATTTTTATTTAAATTTTGTTGGCAAATATGTTTATTTTCGTTTCATATTGAATGTTGATGTTTTTAAAACTGCATTCACTTTTTCATTATTTAATGGCGAACAATATTTATTTTGTAGAAATGTAAGTATTGATACATTTTAATAATGAAATGTGAGAAAAGTTCATAACTTATATTTGTAAAAGTACAATAGTCACGTTTTAATTTTGTATATTACAGTTTAAGATATAAAATTAAAATTGTATATATCTTGATATATATTTGGAAAGCCACGGGTTACCAGTACCTGCTATAATACCATAGTTCATGGGTAGCAAACCCAAATAATCTTGTGGGCCACTTTGGAGCTCAAAAAAGCTCAAGTGCCGCATACTACATTACATATTTTAGTTTAGAACAAAACAAAAAAATTTTTTTTGATGTATTCATTAATTAAAATAAACATAATGAATTTATAATTTACAAATACCGATAATATAATAATTTTTATTTATTTATTTAATGAGATATTTGTTTTTTAACTAGTTTACCAAGTTTTGGCAAATCTATAAAAATGCTTATACTTGTACATCGTAATTGATATTGCAGGTTTCTATCTGTTACGTTTGAGCGTGATTTATCTTTGGCGAATTTCATTTTTGAAAAAAAAAATTTAGTTATATGTCCATCCAAAAGCACTCAAAACCTTTTGTGCTAGATTTTTCAAATTGGAAAATTGCCAAATATATTTATACTAATATTACGGAGATGAAGTTTGAGAACCCTTGGTCTACCTGCAGTGCTATTGATATATTGTCTTTAATATTTTAACATTAATTTAGTACATATTAATTACCTATACTTTAGAACACAAATACATTGGACCATATTCAAATATTAATAGACAAAAAGTAGCAAATAATTGTAAACAAAAAGCAGTGATAATAGTGAGATATTAAAAATAATTATGAATGAAATTCAATAGAATAGCAGTGTTTCAACTTTTATAATCAATAATTTATTCAATCTGTACAGTAATTCTTCATTATCTGCAAAAGTTACATTCCAGCAAAGTTGTGTGGATGAAACGATAAAAAAATGTAGAAAAGGAGGTTTGGTTTTATTTTTTTGATTTTAAATACAATAATTTAAACTACAATGACGTTAATCTGAATTTTTCACAACTACATTTTTAACATATTAATTGAATAAATAAGAGCGATTTCCATAACACTGTTTCGTATTGTTCCTTCATTTTTCAATATTTTTTGAACACTAGTTCGTCCATTTTGTATTTTCTAGCAAATGACCCTGCGGTATCGCCACTTTTTAATTTATCCAAATGTCAATCAAAATTTCACAAATATCAACTGACATCTGAAAAATTTACGATTATTAACCGTACATGTGTATCTTATGTGGCTTGTCAGTAATAAGTAAATATGTACCTGCATATTTGTATAGTTATACTATTCATTTTATATTTTTAAATTATCCAAATATAATTAATTAATTATATGAATTAATCTACTATAAAATCAATGGTTATAATTAGCGATTTAACAATTATATACAAAAATGATGCTACTTAAATTATCTACAATGCTCGTACAACAATGAAATGTTATCACATTAATAACATTTTACAGCGGATAATCGAAAACGAGGATAACGAAGAATAATTCTTCAGTAATTATTACTGTACATCGAACACAAGGGCATTTATTTCCAATTAATCCATTATCATCGTTAAATGAGGTACATCAAATTTTTTGGAAGTCATTGAGAACCATCTCGTTGTGGAGTAGTCCCTGGGTAACTAAATTATTCTCAAACTCTAATTTAAACAAGTAGGTAGAAATAGATTTGACGGAAACGAAAATCGAACCTTATTCGTATAGGCGAAAACGATACTTGGTGGAAATGAAAATCAAGTTTTTTGACGATTTTTCGTCCCTAATATAAGTACTATTTCCAGATGCGTCCTCAGGGAAGAATGAGGCAGCTACCCTTATTATCCTCAATTTTTTGTTATTTAATATTTATATCACACTTGGAAAAAAAATTATCCAAACTATTTATCTATAACCATGCCTATGCCGGATGCACTTAATGACATTATAAACTTCGAGTTAAGCCAAATAAACTACTTAGTGTATAATGTATGAAGTTCGCCCTACCCTCTATAAGAGTCTAGGGACTCCAGTGACTTTATCATCCATCTTTAAAAGTATAAATTAATTTTTTTCATGTATAATCGTTTTGTTTAGAGCAATGGTACATTTATTTCAAGTTTAAAAGCAATATTAAATATTCACCCAACAATTAATAATTTTCATCATAATCTATAAGTTCTACAAGTTTTTTAAAATTAAAAATCTTAAATTCAAATAGTTGTACTTAATTATTTCCTCGTTAGTTTAAGTGATACTGATAGATCAAGATAATAGTATAATATACTACAAACATCAAAATAAATGTAAGCCAATTTACATCCCCGAAACACACATGTATAATATAGACGTGTTCAGGATGACTACCGTTTTTTCTTATTTTTCTAAGATACACTGAAAACACGATAGCCCACACTTTATAAATATTCTAGTCCCTCATTTTTTAATTTATAGTTAACTAATTGATATTTGTAGTTCGAACATTTATAACTTCAGTATAAAATAAATGAATATAATATGGTTTAAATATGATTGTTGAAATATACCTTAGAATAACTTAATTTTTATAACAATTATAACAAACAAAATTTAAAAAGCCTATTAAATCAACAAAGCATAAATTAATAGACTTAATCAAGGATTCATACAAGCATTTTATTTCAAACGTTGGTATTAATCCAATAAATAGTAAACAATTGAATTTTTCTATTAAAAAATTGTTACTATGGAAACCCGGAACAAGAGTATAGGGCTTACCCGCAATAACCTTGACCAATAAATATCCGAAACATATGGAAGTCGAAATTCTAATATACTTATTTCGGAAAAATGTAGTTTATATTTACTATTACTTATATACTGTTACTCTAAAAATACAAAATAATAATTATCATTTACAAACTATAAACAAAGAAAATATATTAATTTCAAATGTATAATTTTATTTTGTTTTTAAGATCAAGTTCATCGATAAAATTAAACTACCAAGTTATTAGTGATGCACAATGATATCGATATCGCGTTGTTAGAATTTAAATTTTTTAACAAGAAAACTTTTTTTAATGTAACAATTTAAAAAAAAAAATCCGTCTTATATTGCTACACTAATAATTATAAATCACTATACTTTAATATTCAAGTTAAATATATATATATATATATATATATATATATATGTACAGTGTGTTTCACTCAAATGGTAACACGTAATATTTCAGTTCAGGGACCTCAGATTGAATTGGAGTTTTTTCGAGGAGCTAGGTAATACTAAAATACACATTTTGTGATCATTTTCGAATTTTTAAGCCTTTATTTGTGCGCATGTGCAACAAAACTTACATTTTTTAAATGGCAACACCTATTTTTAACACCAGATTTCAATAGAACTATTTTTTTTAATCAACTTTAATAAATAAACTTTTTTTCTATTTCTAAAATTGACTAAATTACAGCAATCCAAAGTTTTAACAAAAATAAAAATTTCTAAATTTTTCAATGTTCTGTATTTGATCATTATATGTACTATTATTTTTGGTTGGAAGCAATATAAATGGAAGGGCATGCGTTTAGAGCAGCGGTTCCCAAACTTTTACGACCACGGAACCCTTAGGAAATAGTTTGTGTTTTGTGGAACCCCAATGTCCAATTAACCTCGATTTTTCAATTATTTTCTATGAAATTAATAAGTACTTCAAGTAATGTTTTAAAGATAGTTTGTGATAACTTTTTATTACAATTACTACACTAAATATTCACCTTGCGGAACCCTTAAGATTGTCCCATGGAACCCTTGGGTTCCGCGGAACACACTTAGGGAAACACTGGTTTAGAGGTTATTTAAATAATGTAAAACATTTTATTTTTATAATTTAAGTTTAAATTTAGTATAAATTAACGATATCCAACCAACAATAATAGTATAATGATAAAATACAGAACATTGAAAAGTTTAGAAATCTTTATTTTTTGTTAAAACTTAGGATTGCCGTAATTCAGTCAATTTTTGAGATATAAAAAAAGTTTATATATTAAAGTTGATCAAAAAAAAATAATTCTATTGAAATCTGGTGTTGAAAATAGGTATTGCTATTTAAAAAAATGTAAGTTTTGTTGTGCATGCGCACAAATAAAGGCTTAACAATTCGAAAATGATCACAAAATATGTATTTTAGTATTACCTAGCTCCTCGAAAAAACTCTAATTCAATCTGAGGTCCCTGAACTGAAATATTACGTGTTACCATTTGAACAAACACACTGTATATATATAGGTTATGCATATATATCAAAAAAATAAAAATATATAACCTACTACAATACAACTATACTAATTTAATTTTCCTTGAAGTATTTGAAAATCTTTTGATAACTTCTTCGGTGTCAATTTCAATATCGCTATTTAAACTCATAAGATCTAGTCCGGTTCTGTTTCTTAAAAACGATTTAGGCATTTTAAATTTGAAAACACAATATAAATATAAAATATACCTCTATATTTACTTATGTGTTGTAATCATAGTGACATATGTATGATGTACAAGTTCAAATATAATAGGTATTTAAAAGTATTTAAAAAAAAAAATGTTGGGGGGGTAGGGTCTAAATCCTAAATCCCCCTCTGGCAATGGTCTTGACACCAAATATTTATTAAAATGGTAAGAACATATTATAAAAAATAATTTGAATAGCGGTTACATTTGATAATAATAAATAACTAAATAAAATAATACATAGAACTCTTTATCTTAATAATTTTTGTATATAAGATATAATCAATGAATAGAAGAATTTTGAATGATTATATCAGTACTTTTTAACACTGTCGAGCAAGGGTCACAGTTGACTTTTATAATGATATAACATATCTAGTCTACACTAATTATTTATAATTGATATCACTGCCATTTATGAGTAAAATGAATAAGTACTAAATATGAATACATATAGAAAATTTGTTCCTGGTAAGAATACTAATACCTGGCACTTTGTTATCTATTAAAATACTTAGAAAACAGTGGTAATTGATAATTATGGTACTATAACCCATTAACAAAAATACATCTGTTGGAATGATAGACATAAGAAAATTAAGAAAATAAGCAAATACATTAATACACATTTGAAATATAAATAAATACATGAAAAAGAAATAATATTTTCTATCTCGCTAAAACAGTTTATTAAATAGTCCAAAAAACCTAGGTAACTCTAATAATATATAAATATTATTATAAATAAGGTACATACGCTATTAAAAATTAGAAAAAACATAAAAGTTTACATTATTTGTGATTAAATAAGATTTTCCTATTAATTTAAATCTTAAATAATTTTTTTTTTAACATAAAAATTAATTCTGATTTATTTTAAAATTAACATTAATTAGTTATAATTTATAGTTACCACATACATTCAATATATTCCATTAGCTACACAGTTAAACCAGAGTAAGCTTGTAATATATAGTTTTAAAACTGTTTTAACCATATATATTATTTGTAAACTTTTGTTTTGAGATTATTAACTAAATTTTAGGACTGATATTATTCATGTTTTTTTTCAAGATAGTATATATTAAAGATGGCCAACGTAAAAAAAATTACAAATGTTTGTGTTAATAAAAATCTTTGGTTAACAAAAATAGAAAATGTAGTTTTACTTCAGAAAACGCAAATTAGGCATTCATGATATATAATATTGAATAAATATTGTACTTAAATTTTTACTTGGTAAAATTATAATACCTATAATAATATTTAATTCAAATTAAAAAAAAAAAAACTATTTGATAAATAAATTAACTATATAATATCAATAGAAAAGTAAAATCTCTGATGTTTCTTAATATTCCATAACAATTATTATATTAAAAAGATATACCAAATAATTATGAAGTTTTAATTTACTATAATTAAATCTAAATTAATAATTTTGGCAGATACATTTTAAAATAAAAATAATTAATCATAAATAAATATTAAGTATTTTCATTTTAAAATGTATCTGCCAAAATTATAATTTTAGAATAAATAATAAATAATAGTTTATAAATTTTTTAAATTTATTATAACATAAATAAATATTTGAAAACAATAACAATTTAATAATAATGTATATTAAATATGAATACTGTATTGCATAAATTTATAATTATTGACTTACTTGGCAAGCACCCATTAGTTAGTGCAGCTTTGTTTTGCTCCATATTTCAACAAAATGTATAATAGCAACGTAGGACGAGTCTAAAAGTAATTAAAAAAAAAAAAATTATGATTTAACAACGTAACATAAAAATAAATAATTAAAATATGAAGTAACTATTAGCAAAAGTATTTATCAATAAATAATAAACAAAAATGGAATACGCATGGATATGTGATAAAATACGAAATTACTACTCACTTCAGAGAAAACGTAGTAAGTTCTTATAATTAACTATATCTTAATTGCTTTGGTAAAATAGCCGAAAAGCACATGTTGCATCTTCAGCATCGGTAACAAAAAGAGACCGTCGTAATATCGCCTGCAGTGCGAGTGGCTCGATTAAGCGTGGCCTGAGTGTATTATATCGGACCCCACTTAATCAGCGTCAGACCGCCAGTGTACGTCTTCGGTATCATCTGTGAAAATCATTACACAAATCCAAGGACGTCGTATGAGATCAATGCTGTGCAATGTCCTTGGATGTAATGCAGTATTTAAATCCAAGAAAAAAGCCGTTTAATTTTTTTTAAATTTGTACGTCATCGAGGTTAAAGAATAAAATACAATATTTCCTTGAGTTCCAATAATTATATTTAAAACTTATCGACTGTAAACATCAATGACCTACCAGTATATTCAATTTCAGTTTATTTACAATATATTTTTGAAAAATGTTTTTCTGGAACTAATTGTTTTAATATATTAAATTAAATATTAATTTGACTAATGTCAATTATGATGTAACATAATAATTGAACTGATTAAAAGCAATATATAAATACATTAGTCCTCACATTTTTTTTAGATTATGTCACATACGTCATACAATATCTATTATAGGAGAGTCAATAGGTACACTCGTAATGAAAATTATTATTTGAGTGTTGGGTAGTAACGTAACGCAAATTACAAATTACGGCTAAAGTGCACTTTACTAACCCACTCACGATTTTCAAATTTTTTTTTTCATACGACTTGTTTTTTTATACTTAAAACGATGGTGTATTTTTTCCCCCGGATTTTATTTTGGAAGTTACAGCCTTCCAAAGTTTGCGATTTTACGTTTGTATGCATGCGCGCAATGCTACTTGACTGCCACGCGCAGCGCCTATAAGAAATTTTAAAATTTTTTTTACGTATTTTAACAAGTTGTGGGAGTGAATAAATAATAAACAAATTATAAATTACCTATACAACATTATATCATACATTCATCATCTCCACTGAGTGACTCATTTTCACTTACGGACTCCTCAGTTTCCTATATCTCAACAGAATCAACTTTTGTTGCATCATAGATAGATCCAGCCATTTTAAAAAATTCAACCAAAGGATCTAATTTTTGTGTTTTACACATTTTTTGGAACATAAACTTGGCCAAATATCCATTCTATTATTTTGTCCGAGCGCAGCGCAGAGAGCAAGTGGCAACGCTAGCAGATTATGTGCTTTTTAACAACTTTGTATAATTTCGAGGCCTACCCAAGGTGGTTTTACACAGCAAATCGGGGGATATTTTCGATTTGCGGAGCGGAGCGACGGCGCCGAGGAGCGTAGCGACGAGTGCCGCAAACTGTGTAATCACTGCACGTACTGCGGCAGTAAAGTAGTGGTGTTGCGCGCATGCGTAAAAACGTAAAATCGCAAACTTTGGAAGGCTGTAACTTCAAAAATAATGGTTTCCGGGGGAAAAAAAAATTCACCATCGTTTTTAGCATAAAACAAGTCGTCTGAAAAAAAAAAATTTGAAAATAGTAAGGGGGTTGGTAAAGTGCATTTGTTCCCAAATTACTGTAACGCAATTACTTTTTCAGTAACGCAGCAATAATTTCATTATATTTTACTTAAAGTAACGCGATTATTTTTGAATAGTAATTTCTATGATGTAACGCACTAACACATTATTTTACACATTATTTATTAAAATAATAGTTTTGAATGCATTACAAAAACATACGAATATGATACTCCAGAATTTTTTTTTTTTATTAAATAAATAAATATATTTACAATCTGTAATATAGTAAAACAATAAGTAAATTGGATAATATTTTTTACAAGATTTGGAGACTTGAGTTAGGTCCAGAAAAATTAAAAATTTTATTTCTTTTTGTTTCCGATAATAGTTAAACATTCCAGGAATTAATGTTATTACTTCATTATCAGAAAGAAAAGAGTTGGACTTTAAAATTATATTAAAATTAATAATGATTTACGACTTAAGAAGGAAACCACCTATCTAACTATATATAAATATGGGTATGACTATATAGGTAGGTACACATTTAAAACTGATATATCTACCTACTTAGATTTTATTACCTTACCAGACTGCAGTCACAATTTACAATTAATACTATAATATAGATATTAATATATATAGTATAAATATAATACTAATATTGTGACATATTACATTAATACGAATACGAAAAAGTAATGTAATGTGATAAAAATTATTCTAGCAAATGTAATTTGAATAAAAATATTTGAAGTAACAAGTAACGTAATTTCATTAATTTTTAAAAGAAATTTACCCAACACTGTTATTTAACAATTTATATTTATTAATACCACAATTCATCTTTTTTTTCAAATGACATCACTATTATATAATTACACTGCATTTAAAAATACAGAAATATTCCCAATTGATTTCAAATCGCCAAACATAATTTTTCAATCGCACTTAAGATCACTATTCTAAACGATACTACTATATTAAAAAGTCTCAATGGATATTTTTTACTATTAATTCTAGTATCTCATCTAACAGCTATATTTAAATTTCTAAAAATTAAAAAACATACAATATTTACTTTAACTACTTAAAACAAATAACTGAAAAAAGACAGCATAGAGTATTTTAAATTAATTTTTAGCTTAGAAAAATTATATTTCAAATTTAAAGCAAGTAAGTTAACCATTGACATAAAAATAAATTATTAATAATTTATATATGATCATGATTTTATAATAGATAAAACTTTTATTTTAATATTATAGTTTAGTGGTTTCCAACCTACAGCTGGCAGGCTGGTTTTGGTCCAACAATCTTTTTAAACTGGCCTGTCAATTACTGATATTTTGTTAATATTCTAAATTTGAAAAAATGTGCACGTGAAATTATTTTGATATTTAGCTCCACTTACTTTGCGTATAGACGTTTTCAAAAATGAAATTAGTCAAGTCTAGGTATAGAACCAACTTAAATGGCAAACATTTACAAACAATGCTATGGATTGGAACAAAAAAGTTTGATACGAACTATCAGGAAATTTTTAAAATGGAAGCAATTACTTTATTTATACAATTTTTTATTTATTGATTTAATTTGCTTTTGTTTACACATTACAGCAAAACGATTAAATAACAATAAAAATTTTATTTAGTAACTTATATTTCAACTGTGATATTAAAATAAATATTTATTAAATAAATATTAATTGATTCAATTAACTTTTATACAAAATATGCTTAAATATATAAAATTCTTCAAATATGTTGCCATCCCAAAAACATGCATTTATCTGCAAAATAAACTTTTTCATATGCATTCTCTGTTATGAAAATTATTCACATTTTTTACTCCCATCAATTTGCATACACTCATGACAAATATGTAAATGCATACAAATCTGTATTTTAATAATAATAATTACAACAATAATAATGCATATATAATATATATATATATATATATATATTATTACTTTTAAACCACATTAAATTGATATATTAAAAAACGTACATACATAGTATGAGTTTAAGTCAATTCCTACTATTACTTAAAAAAAATTCAAATTTGTTGAGCACAGATAATTATTTTTATAAGTACTCTAATTATAATGTTGCATAGAGGCATAGAGTAAAACACTAGTTAGTTATAAGATCACGAATTATATAAAAAATCAAAACTATTTTAGAATAACTTATATTCAATAAGGTACTCATATTCATGTTACATTGATTATAAATCAATAATATGAAATTATGATTGCATAGAAAACTGTTTATATTTTTTAAGGGATACACTTATTAATAAGCATAAATTGTATAATATATAAATTTGTGTAAGACTAATATTTAAATGAATTAACCAAAAATAATTTATTCAAGACAATAATTGGTAAAATCAATTTACAAACATATATTTTTCATTAATGATTGTAAAAGTTATTACAGCACTCCAACATTTATTTTTATAGGTACCCAATAATTAACACAAGTGGGTTATTAGTAGTGCTCGCCATTACAAGATTACACGGGTACCAGTGTTCTTATTTAAAACGGGATAAAGGTCCGTGTAAATAAAATACATGTGTATTTGTAAATACCCATCATTACCCGTGTATCTAAATACCCGACATTACCCGTGTATTTTATTCACCGTTTTTGTATTGTAATAATTAAGATTTCTCTATTATTTAATATTACATTTCTTTATAGCAATTGTATTACATTATATTTATGAATTTTATTATTATTTATTAAAAAAATCTAAAAATTATTTTATTGATTAATTAAGAACTCATTCAATATAAAAATAGTATTATAAGTGCCCAACAAGAGTAAATAAATATATCTAAGAAACTGATAATTAATATTACGACAAATAATACAATATTTTTATATCTATACTTAAATAAATAATATCGGTTAATACAAACAAGATGGTGTTAAGTACACAGGTAACGGGTATTAAATACGTGTATCAGTAAAAAATACCAGTGTATTAAAAACACGGGTATTAATAGATTTAATACCTGTATACACGTAACGCGGGTACATGTGTACTCTAATAACCGTATATGACTACGACTCCTAGTTATTAGTTAGTATTTTAGCATTATACAGATAAATATTATTCTACATTACCCAACATAAAGAGAAAAATATTTAAAGACAGAATTAAACAATTTATAATAAAAAATTAAAAATTTATAGAATAAAAAAATTATATTTAGATAAATAATCATTAATAAAATAAAACTGGATTACATTAATTACATTAATACTTAAAATAATGAAGTATAGAAATCTTTATACGAAATTTGATTTGGAATAAGATGTAGATATATAATTATATTGCAACTGTAAATGGCACAGTGATAATGTATACAACTTATGACATTAAAAATATTTAATCTCCACCTCAGATAAATTAATAAGTTTAATTCTATATTTTAGTTATTGGATTTGAAATATTTAATATAACCTGGATAAAAAATAAAACAAGAAATGTTGTAATATTTACAACATACTAATTAAAAGTATATATTCATATGATCTAAATCATTATATGATACTGATTGTTAAATTATATATTTTCCACACATCAATTTAAATAGAATTTATTTAAATGGTTAAATAAAATATTCCATTTATAAAGTCAATAAATACTTAATCCATACTTAAAGAGATAGCATTATTACAAACATTTTCAAAATGAATAGAAAAAATTACAGCAAAGAATATATTTGTAGGTAAAACTAAGGTAGAATATCAATATGAGAACATAGATCATGCAATACAATTCAGAAAATAAACATTTTTCCAACGTCTGTTTAATAGTTTTAATAGTTTACAGTTATAATTTTTAAGAGACAAGTACATACCAAAATAAAATAAAAAATAAATAAGTTAAATGGAAAACAATTTAATTTTTAAAATTATTACAATACACACTTACAAATATTAGTTTGATTCAGACTCTCTGTATGTACTTAATAATGTTGCTTTAAATTCTTCTTGTCTTGGCCACATTTGTGCTGCTTTAACGTTTAAGGGACTTTCATTATTTGGTTCTGTAAAGTGAAGAGATTTTTAGATTGTATTTTAAAAGTAACTGTTAAATATTGACTTTTATATCATACATAATTGTATAATTTATTAATAATTTTACTCGCAAATAAGAAATTACAATAAAAAATTGTATAATTAAGTTTTATTTTTCTAATTGATTTTTTTTTATATTTTGTATTATTTAAATTAAAATAATTAACAGAATATGTAATGTAATAATATTAACTATTTCATTCCTCCCCTCAATATTAGAAGTGTTTACAATTCATTATTGTGTATTAAGTATAACTTTACAGCCATGTTATGAAGATTCAATTGTGCGATAGAAGAAAACCTCTGATGATGATTTTTTTTTTTTTCAGATAAGTCAATCCGTACAGAAAGCAAAACCACTGGTGACATGATTGAACACTGAGCTTTTAGACATCTTTTAGATGCCCCCTCTCTCTATTTCATCTTAATCTATATAAATAAAATTTAAATGTTTCATAAAACCTACCTCCAAGAAGAGATTGTAGTGATATAAGTATTGCTTTTACATCATACATGGCAGACCATTTTTCTTTTAAAATATCTAAACATATGGAACCACTTTCAAAATCAACATTAGGATGAAAACAAGGAGTAATAAATATGACAGTAGGTGGTTTATATGGATAACCACGAGGAAATTCCATACTCAATTTGTATTTTAGGTTTTCATAGACCTAAAACAGTATTATTATATTTTTAATATAAGCTTTTATTTTAGTGTTAAAAATTAACAATACTCACTGTATCACTAGGTCCAATAATTGTAGCAACCCATTTAAAAAGATTGTCTCCATCAGGAAATGCTGAAACTGATTGATCACATGACATCTAAAATATGAAATAGTATGACATAACTTATAAAAATGTTTGGTAATTTAATACAAAATTAAATAATTAATTCAATTACAAAACAAGATTAATTAAAAGCTATTTATAAGTAAATATATAGAATTGAATTTATTTACGACACTTAATATAGGGATGGGTTATTCATGAATGATATGATTCTCTGAATCAATTGAGTTACATAAATAGTTAGAATTGATTCAATGCTGAAGAATGAATCAGTATTTTCATTGGTAAAACTGATTATTTTACAGAATCAAAAGTCGAATAAGATTGAACGATTCAATCTAATCTGTGACTCAATTCTACTATATTTTACTGTTTTCCGTCAATTAAAATTACATTTAAATGTTTCAAAATTAATGTACAAATTTAATAAAATGAATTGAATTAGGATATGTTTAAATAAAATTATGGAAACTCCAATCCATTAATAGAAAACATTTGCAGAACTGTGTGATATTTTGAAATAAATAATAAACAAAGTATTTTGTTATCTACAACCTCGTGCAAAATTGTATGTAATTAAAAATAATGGATTTAATTAATAATCAGTTTTTGAGTTGACTTATATAAATAATCAGTACCAGAAATCAAGTAATTCTTATTATACAAAAAATACTATCTTTAATACCAAATTGTAATGGCATTAAAACTTTATTCTAAAATAGGTTACATATCACACATTATTTTCTGTATTAAAACAATTAATTTATAGAAAAACTACATTAGATAAATTTAAGACATAGCATATGAAATTAACCAGGGCATTATCATAATAGGTCATGTAAAATTAATTAACTTCCCAAAATAAAAAATGTTGTTAAAATGTAATATGTATTATACATATTTATATATATGACAAATTTGGATTTATTCAAAATTTATATATTACAACCTACTATATTTTAATTAATATATATTATGACAAAAGTGTAAATGTACATAAAATATTAAATTTTAATTATTTAATGGAACAAATCAAAAATTCCACATCTACAAGTCAATTAATCTTAACAAGTAAAGAATACCCAATAAATAATACACAAACATCAAACAAAAAAACATTAATAATTTAGAATGTTGAACATACCATTAAGCTCATTAATTCTTTTTGTAATCTAAAAAAAATAAATAAAGATAAAAATAAATTAAATAAATATAAAATTATAATGTAGAATTGTTATTTTTTTATAGAAAAAAAATACCTTTGAATAACTTTATTTGATTCTATTCTGTCGTTCATATCTTCACTCCGTTTTGGAGAGTCTGACGAACTACTTTCAAGTCTAGGATTAACGTTTTGTGCCATCGTATAAAATAATATGGAACTTACAAAATAATATGAAACAAAAAATTCAAGATGACGTGCGTACAAAAAAGTAAAAACGGGTAACGTAACTAAAGTATGTCCAAAAGAAACGAACACAAAAACTGATAAAAATTCGTAATAAATATAAATAGTAAAAAAAGTCACCGAAAACTTGAAGTGTAGAAATATACTGGACACGGATGATGATTTAACTATTTCTTATTTATTTTTTGGATAGAAATAAAATTGTAAAACGAACATCCTGATTTCTATTATAATACCGTGAATGCAATCGATTACGGTCCCCTCTGTGTTTTGATTGGTCGTTTTATTTAATCACCTCTATGACAAAATTTAACGGACAAATCAAAGAGACGACGAAAATCAACACCAAAGACGTTATATACTACTATTCAAATATCCCGCCAATTAATTCCAAAAGATAAAAAATATTATTATATCGTAGTACAGTCATTGATTAAATATACTTAATAAATACTTGATTAAGTATATTTAATCAATGGTACAGTGTGATCAAGATGAGAGGATATACTCAATAACTATTTGCTGGTTTCATATACTTCAATTTTACTTTTTTGGTTAATTAATTAACATTATTATACACATTTTCAAATAATTAGACTATTTTTGTAACAATTAATTTTGCGCATGTGTACAGTGATTTTTTTTTTTTAATGGCAACCTATTTTTGACCACAAATTATTTATCTTGTTTGTATATTTAATGAATTTTAATGGTTGACTTTTTCTCATTTTAATACATGGCTGAGTTATAGCAATTGGATTTTATGTTATTTACAGGGGTATAACAGTTTATAAAAAACGTATTTAATAATAAATAATACGTAATTATACAAAATAAAATAAATAATTTATACTCGTAAAATACCTGTTTACCTATTAAGCTTATCTTTGTCAAACCTATTTCAGTATTTGTGTTATAAATACAATGTAATTATTATAATAAATCCTAGGGCTACTATTCGTTATGTTAGTAGAAAAATAAACATTTCATATGGAGTAGTTCAAAAATTTAAAAAAAAAACATAAAATACACGACAATCTTGCTTCCCGTGTAAATAACACAAAATCAAATTGCTATAGCACAGCCATTGTTTTCCAATAATTGGAAAATAAATTCAACCATTAAAATTCATTAAAAAAAATACAAAAAAAAAAAAATTATTTGTGATTAAAAACATTTAAGACATATAAAAAAGTTTCTGTGCGCATGCTCGAAATTAATATATCTTATAACCCTAACACAATAAACCGTCAATTATTTTATTTTTAAAAAGTATTTTGTTTTTATATTATAATTTATAATAATACGTGTAATGTGTTATTTTAATTAAAAATATTACTACATTTTTATTAAGAAGTTGATTATTGATTGATTATTATTTATTAGTTCATAATATCTCGATTATTTTAGTCAAGTGAATATATCAGTTATGATAGTTATGTAATACATTTCATTCTGTATAAAATCTCAATTATTATAATCAAGTAAATAACGCGATTATGATGACATTTCGACAGGACCGGATTAAGAGTTTACTAGGCCCGGAGCCTAGTTGTCCAAAAGGCCCTTTGTCCATACAATATGTATTACCTATAACTGAATTTTATTTCTTTAAAAAAATGATACAAAGTAATTGATTGTACAGAAATATCTTTAAAATTGTTTAATATTTATCAATTTTTGTTACATATAAATATACAATATTATTCTTAAACATAATATGTCAAAATATAAATAAGACTAAAAACCAAATGATGGTCGACGATCGACGTCCGTATGTTTCTAGCAAAATCAATCTAATCATAACTATAAATCAAAATCAAATCTACAGATAACAAAATATTGTCGGAAAAAGGAAAAGTAACGTAATGCTGATGCGGTGAATATTATTATTCCAGTCCGATACGGGTGGCCCTCAATACACGGCGTAATAAAAATATACAATATTACGAAATTTAAAAAAAATGTTTAACCAAAATAATATTTAAACTTAAAATTATTTGAACTTGGTGTTTGAAATAAAAGGCCACTTCGGGGCCTTCAATATTTCAGGGCCTGGAGCCCGGGCTCCTATGCTCCGTGCTTAATCCGGCCCTGCATTTCGATTACTAATTTCTCGATTATTCCCATCACGATGCAGGACTAATTTGGGTCAGAGCTCGTAGGCCGCAGAGATCGGCAACAGGTGGGTTGTAACCGATCGCTGTCGAATTGGGTACCGTAGGTCACGTTGTCGTTGTTTCTTCGGTTGTCGTTATCGCTGAGACCTTCGTATCTACTGCTCCGGATATCGTTGCAAAGGTGGTGTAGAGATGAGAAAAAAACATTGGATAGATGTTTATCCATCGATTTTATTATATCGATGTTTAAGGTGGATGTTGTTTTTTAAAAACAGAAGACTAATGGATATAAAAAAATATTCATGATTACCATCATGAAGTTTTGCGTTAAAATCAGATAACTGATGTTTATTGTTCATGGTTGCATGTAACCGTAATTGTACACAAGGTTGTAGACACGAATTAAGATATACTGGTACCCAACGACCAATAATAAGAAGCCCTAAAACCACGAATTAAGATATACTTTATATATATGTCGAAAGTCATATGGAAAATTAGCTTTTTTGCGAAAAGACTAGGTTCTTTGCATTGAGGTGGCCCGTTTACGAACTACTTATTATTATTTTTCCAAACAGTCTATTGTTTTTCAGGCTCATTGCATACAGACTAAGGCCCTCCGCATACGGTAAAACTGTTTTTCAACGAGAATCTCAAATCAGTTGTGCGAGCAACCATTTGGTAACTTTGCATGTGTAGCGTAATAGAAAACCGCACACTTTTTGACTAATACCAAATCGATTTGTAATCAGTTTCCAACTGGTCGCGTGCAACTGTGCTTGCAGGTCGAATATCAGTTTCAGTTGCGTGGTTGCATTGTAATAAATGATTTAATACAATAATATATTACTATAATTTATTACAAAAAATGTATTAAAATTATTATTTTATAATCATAATTATTATATAATACCTGAATATTATATTTTGATAAACTGATAATTCATTCACCATGAATGAGAAGTTAGCAAACATTAAATTCGTCGAGGAGGTAGAAAAACACGAACTTTTGTATAATTATAATCTTCCTGAATACTCAAGAAAAGACCTGACAGAAAAAGCATGGCACGAGATAACAGCCAAAGTAAACATGACAGGTATGTAAAAAATTTAATTAATATAAGTACCAATATACACCTAATATAAACGGACGATAATTAATTAAAAACAAGTCTTTTAAAGAATGGCCGAATATACAGATGTAGTAAATTGAATAATATTTCAGTATACATTATTACGTTTCAGCTGTTCTAAAAATAATATTACCCAATACGAATTGTATTTATCTTTATCCTATAAGCTATATTAATTCAGTCGTCCGGTACCGTTTATCGTAAGCGGTTGTTCGTTGCGTGCTTCCGTTATCGCTATTCACTAATGGCATTCTGATCACCCAACTTTAATATGTCTATTTCTAAATCCTCTAAACGTAATTTATCTTCATCGTCTAGTAAAGATGGAGATAATTAAAACAAAATATTTGTCTCGCCGAACCGATTTGCTCTCTCTCCGAAGATGCCGATCCTAATCCGGAGGTGTTCAGTCCTCTGCCTGTTACAATCTCGTGTCAAGTAGAGGACATCCCTACGCACACCTATGTGGAGCCGCCACCAACGACCAAGCCTCACAACCTCTCTTTTATGTAAGTGACGGATACGAATTCTCTACACTCAAAAATTCCTTATTTAAAGTACTCGAACCATCGAATATTTATTTTAAAACTACTCTCAAATACCTGATTATCCATGCCAGCACCGTATCTGCCTACAATGCAATCGGAAATTACCTAATGAATAATAAACAAATCAAATTTCATTCTTATCTACCCAAGTCACTTAGACCGTTTAGTGTTTTTATTAGACACCTCCACCCGTCTACCTCCGTTGAAGACATTCAAGCCAGCATTACTGATAAAGGCCACAAAGTTATCCAGATCACAAATATTTTACATCGTATAAATAAATGCGCATTGCTTCTTTTCTGGGTTGATTTAAAGCTCGCAGATAATAACAGTGATATCTTTAATATGGATTCACTGTGCCATACAAAAATTAAAATCGAGCGGCCAAAAATAAAATTGTCCCCTCCTCAATGCAAAGATTGTGAGGCCTACTTTCATACGAGTAATTACTGTCACCAGTCCCCTCGTTGTGTAAAGTGTGGGGATAACCATCCTTCCGCCAAATGCACAAAAGCCCCGTCGACTCCCGCCAAATGCGCTCTATGCGCTGGACCACACACAGCTTCCTACAAAGGCTGCCTTGTGTACAAGCATATTATACAAACCCGCAAAAATTCCAAAGCCGTAAACAACGGAAAATTACCCACTCCAATCAACTCAATGCCTTCGTCAAAAAACCGATCAGCCAATCCAAATTCCATACACAATAATAGATCTTATGCCAAAATCACTGCCAACACTCCGCCTGAAGATACGCCTCCAATCTCCATAAACAAGTTCCTCGAAGAATTCAAAACGATAATTAATCCATTAATCATTCTGTTAACCTCTGATCTTAATCGCTTACAACCGGTTACGGTATCAGTGCCCTAACTCATATCGATACGATAATTCTATTATTTTCTGTCATATTATATTCCTACAATTTTATTTTTATTTTTCTTGTTAATGTCAAATGTATTATGTAATTGTCGAACTATAATAGCTTAGGCTGATGGTGCTAAAAAAAAAAAGCCATATTAATAATAAAATGTCTAAAAATACCATAAGATAACATAATAACATATACTATATGATAACATACGAGTATACAGTATGTTGGAGCCAATCATATTGACTTTGTTATCTGATGACAGCGATTGTGTGGGGAGTCCAGTGACGAAGAAGAAAATTCGGAATAAAATTCGCAATAAAATATTATAATTATATTTTTACTTGTGTATTTATTTTTTTATTCTGCTATCATATTGTATGTGTTATGTTTATTTTGTTTTTATCATCAATTTATAAAAAATATAATAAGATAACTGATAATTCATTCAAATTGTATTGGAATATTTTTTTTTTATAGTAAATAATCAGATGGTAAAATACGTTGATACGTAGTGTTGTGATTATAATTTACGATACGTATTATCACTTAAATACAATTTGGAGGTAAAATAGTAAAGTTAATATCATAGACATATTAACTAGTTAATATGTCTATGGTTAATATAGAGGCGTATTTGAAAAAGCGCGGTAAATTATATTGTTGTTTGATAACCACTAAAGCAAATAGTCCGCTTGGATCGCGGCGGACACCCGCCACTTTTCGTGACGCGGACTTTAGCTGCTTATGTACTATTCATAAGAGTCTTACTCTATGGTACTATTGTACTACATTGTACTTTGATTATATTTATAAATTATAGTTAAAAGTATAATTATATAATAATAATCATGTTGTCGTATCGTCGCGTATCGAATTTCTTATTTCTGGTACAGTGATTTCCATTGCCATAGTAGAGATGCACGAGAAGGAAGAAAATATTTAGATAAATCATTTCTAATAGCATACGTTGAAGATGTTTCATTTGTTACCTGTCTTGGTATTATTGTGTCCATAGCTACTGCGGCTATTTCATGATCGTCTTGCGTGTCTGTGGGCCTATAACCTCTCGTCTACGTATATAATTATGTAGAATGCAAATCGCTTTAATAATGTCATTCACTGCTTCTACTTTTGGACATCGTATGGGACCATTTAATACTTGAAACTCTTCTGCCGCCATGCCAAAGGCGCATTTGATAGTTTTCTGTCCACGGCTTAATTTATAGTTGAATATTTTTTTAACATTGTCTAATGTACTATTAGAATAAGGCCTCAATAAATAGTGCGATAACGGGAATGCTTCATCAGCTGCAATTTAGTATGGAAATGGACTGTTTTTTTCATCATGTGTTAACGGGGAAGGTAAAGGGATGTCAAAATCTCCGTGGGTAATCCAATACTTCATTGCACTAGCTTTAACAATGCCTCCATCACTGTTTCTTCTTGCGTATCCTGATTCTATAATCGTGAATAATCCATCTGCATCACAGCATGCCATTAGAACGACAGAATGGTACGATTTATAGTTATAATTTTGTGAACCTGTGCTGGGAAATTTCTCTATTCGTACTTACTTCCCGTCCAGAGCTCCAATGCAGTTTGGGAGATTCCAAATTGACTCAAAATGATCAGCTATAAATTTCCAGTGTTCTCTAGTTGGTACCGGCATATATATTTTATTTAATGTGTCCCAGATTATTTTAGTTATTTCGTGCACAATAGTTCCAACTATAGTTTCTCCTCTTGCAAAGTATAATGAAAGAGACACAAACGTACATCCTGTTGCCAAGTATCTGTTAAAATATAAGTAAATATTATTACATAATTTATTACCTATGTGAAACTGTGCAAACTGTGTAATCACTGTAAATAATTTAATTAGGCGTACGGAGCGAGTACCTAACCAGTAACCACGGCCTTGCGGATTATACTGTCCTAAAGGACAGTGAATCTTAGTGGTCGATAGTGGTCGAAAATCCTACTTACACTACTTATATTACTCATTTACGAGATTCACTCGATAGCTACTAAACAGCAGAACGAGTTCCCGGTTTTTTTCATTAATTATTTATTATTTGTATTACATTGATTTTAGCGGCCGAGTGTAAAGAAAAATGGCGTAATCTTCGTACTGTTTTTACATGGAAAATAAAAACTCCTGCAAGTGGGTCTGGTAGAAATAAAAAGGCATACTATTTAGCAGATGCCATGCAGTTTTTTGTCCCATTTATCAAATAGTTGATTCCAGGGGCGTCCCTAGGCAGTTTTCAAGGGGGGGGGGGGCGAACCTATTTTTTAAATCGATATATTATACCTACGGTATTAATAATAATAATAATAAATAAATACAATGAAACATTATATTATACATAATAATAATAATAAATAAGTACAGTAAATTATAAAATTAAATCTATTTTTCGTTTGTTTTTTGCAAACCGGTCAATTATATTATTTATATCTAAATCTATATTTCGATGCACATGCATTAATGCCAGTCCAGTCAATCTGCTTTGCCCCATTTGGCTCCTTAACCATGTTTTTAATCTAAAAATCATGAAATAAATAGCAAGCAATTAGGTGAAAGCAAACTAATGACTACCGCATTATGGCATTATTCAAATAAATTTATAGTGTAAGCAAACGCAAAGTAAGCAAAATTAAAGCTTAAAATATAACAAAAGCATAAGCATTGTTTCTAAAACAAAAGATCAATGGTATTGCTGTGAAATAAAATGTTATTAATAATATACTAAATTTATAATATACAACCTGCGAAGCGTTGAAAAGCTCCTCTCTGCAGAAGCGACACTTACAGGAAGTGTTCCTAATATTAATAAAAGCTCTGTTATAAGCGGAAAAATTAAAACATGGCATTGTTCAATAGACTGAAAAACATCTTTCGGAGGATTTTCACCTATAGAAATAAAATTGTGATTTAAGTAACTAGTTAATTTTACAATTAAAAAAATAGTTGACTATAGTACTTGAAACCCATTTTGATTTCCACAGCTCTAACTCTCCTTTGAACGCGATTTGATTTATTTCCAAAAATGAAAAGTTTTCAGTTATTGAATTTATTAATTTATCACACATCTCTGGAGACATGTTGATAATTGAAATTGGTACTAATTTCATGAGCAAAAGTATAGTACTATTTTTTTTGCTGCGGAATCTCATGCGTAGATCTTCCAGGACATTGTCAAGGATAGGTATATACAAAACTCTTCTATAGTACTCCACAGGATTACTAGCTGGAGTGTTGGATCGATGAGTTTGACGTTTAGCTGTGCGTGGTACTGTTATATTAATTTCCAATTATGTCATAATAATCTTACATATGTATTGGTGTAGTAGCCGTGTACTGTACACACAGGCATCAGCAGATGCTATAGTGCTATACTAACTAGTATATATAGGTATACTTATTATAGAAGTCTGTGACTGTACATTACTGGCGTTGACAGCGATAAAAATATGTGCTGCGTTCTTCTATAAACCGATACCCGCATACACTATTCCGATACCAAATAATTATTACTAGTTACTAGTTATTATCTTTATCTAGATAACAATTTTTTATCTTTGAGAAGATTTAGTTTTTTCTACTTAGGTATAACAATAAATTTTGTTGACATAGGTAATAGACAATAGTAATTTTATACATTCAAAATTGTTATGGGGGGGGGCGAACGCCCTTTCGCCCCCCCCCCCTTGGGGACGCGCCTGGTTGATTCCACCGTCCACTGGTAATCTTCCGGAAAAACCACAGGACGAAACGACTAATGAAACTGTAGAAAATACAGAAATATGTAATGGTATGACAAACTCAATGTACTCAGAGCAGTCTTCAGAACTACAACCGCCACGACTACCAACATCACCAACGTTAGAAGCACCATTCCTATCACCTTTCGCATCACTTGCATCACCAGTACTATCGCAACAAATCAATCATCCTTAAGAACAGTTCTCGTCGTCTAGAAATAAGAACATCCTGAAGTTAAAAATAAATCGGCAGTGGAAGCAGATAATTGTGTGGCCAGGCCTGGCTCAAGTGTTTAAACAAATATAGGCGAAATTTAGTTTTTGCCGCCCCTTACGAGTAAATATTACATCAAATATTTTTTTTATACATAAAAATTGTGCCGGAAAAATGCCGCCCTAGGCGTCGGCCTATGTCGCCTACCCCTTGAGCCGGGCCTGTGTGTGGCTGAATACTTTAAAGCTAAAAAAGCAAGATTGGAAGCAAATTTAGTTACTAATTCTTGCAACAGTTAAAACAAAGAAGCTCTCTAGATGTTTTTATTTAGTTTAATGCCGGAAGTTGAACATTTTAATACGGATCAGATTAAATTATTTAAACGAAAAATGTTCAGCGTTATAGATGATATATCATCCCAGTCATCGTCAACATAACAGTAGTTAGATCTTTTAAGAATTACAATTATTTTATGGTTATAATCATTTTAATTGTTTTATTTTAATAATTATATTACGATAATTTATTAATTATTACTAGTTTTATTTCATATTACTAACAACAACAAAAATATAATTATAATAATTATATTTAATTATATTATAACATTATTTTTATATTATATTACAACAAAAAAATATGTAAAATAATAAATTTAATTAAATTAGAAAATTAAAAAAAGTTTTACATTACAATATTTACTTATTGTTACATGCAGTGGTTAAAATGGGAAACATTTTGAGGGGGGGACTAACATTACCAACAAATGAGGAGCGTTCCCGAGTTCTTCATTCAATGTCTATATCCAACCACTTTTTTAAGAAATTACCAAAAACAAAAATTAAAACTCACCAACTGGTAAATATTAAAATAATATTATTTATTAGTCATTACTCATTAGAAGGGCAGAGGACTTGTAGCTCTAAAAAAACTCTAAATATGCAAGCACTTATGCACTTAAAATATGCACTTAAATTTTTTAGCTTTTTTATTTAAAAGAATTTATAAAATAAATAGTGTTTAAAACAAGTTAAAACAATTACATAATTTAAATATATTATATACCATAGCCAAATAAGCAAAATACATTTTACTTAATTTTCTTAATATTTTGTAAAGAAACGACGTTAGATCATTATCGCTTCTAGGAAAAATGTGTGCTTGCAGACAGTCAAAAACCATATTCTACGGCAAAAATTAAAAATGAATACATTTTTATGTAAATATTTTGACTGTATTGTTTGAAATAAAAATGTCACTTTGGAAAAAATCGATTTAAGTTAAATATGTCTCAAAAAGTATAAAATAGCGTATAGAAATGTTAAATATGCCCTAAAAACAATAAGGACTCAAAATATGCATTTATATGCAAAATAAAATTTTAAAACTTGCTTTATGAGAACATGAAATGTATTTGTTTCGTACTCTGCTATTTTTGTAACTATGCAAAACAAATATGCAAATGCTTCAGTCCTCTGCCCTACTCATTAGTTACTATTTTTTATTACAGCCATTTTCAATCACATCAATATTATTGCATTAAATATCAATAGCATTATGAATTATGATATAATGTTATATTATTGTGTGTCTTGGTGACCGGTGAGTTCGTGTTATCAAGTTATCTATATGAGCGACCAGGTACCTATCTATAATAAGACACAGCGTGAATGTAGATTACACACTACTACACAATAATTTATTATTTAATAATCGCTTATCGCACTATCATCAGAAACTTAGAGATTATTAGCCCGAAATAAAATTTTAAATTCAATGTTTAATCAATGTCTGTGTCTACGCAAAACATTTAATAAATTATTAAAATTAACATACAACATAAAATTACAATAAATTTTTCTTAAGCGTCCCCCCCCCCGGACTTTGAAGACTTAAATTAAAGGGGGCGCGTAATCTTACCGTAAATAAGAAGGGGTACTCCGTCCCCCAACGTCCCTCTTCACTTTAACCACTGGTTACATGTAGTTTTTTCGTAGTATCTTGAGCTACACAGTACACTGTTTTTCCGACAAGCACATCTATTTGTTTTGCTTGATGTTTTGCAAAAACATTTTTGATAAACCTGCTCTGCAAATTGCGAATGTCTCTTCGCTGTTATTATTGTATTTGTTAATTCGTCAAGAAACTCTACATCGGTTGTATGTAAAAAATTTCTGTTTAACCACGTACGTATTTATAATTCCAAACCGTGTACCAATTCGGTAAACATTACTTTTTCAGTTGACAACTTTGCCAATTATATTTTGAATGTCTAATAGTCCATGATTTACCTTTGGGACATTGACTAAAACATAACTTCCAATTTCAATCATTACTAATTTCTTGTCGCTAGCTTGTATAATTTTTTCTGCAGCTTTTTTTTTTTGTCTTTTAAAAGTTTCTTCTCTTTTTTTCTGAATTTCTTTTTCTTCTACACATGTATCGCACAAAGATTCTTTGTTTATGATAGACACTAGAATAGAACTTTTACATTCATATATATTATTATCATATCAGGCGCGGCTCCAAGGGGGGCCACTGGGGCCATGCCTCCTCCAGCTTTTTTCAAAAATTTTAATTTTCCACATATTTGTCCTTGTGAACTGTTAAATCCTGATTTTAATTACCTACCTAGCTAACAATTTTATTTGGCGGCCTAAAAAAACCATATGACATTAATATGAGGTGTGTATCATAATATAGGAACGTAGTCGGACTCTGTATTCATTTGGAAAAACAACTATTATCAGTAATCACTTACAGGTTCCAGGTTAGAATATTCTCTAACTTTAGTCCTCTTTGAAATTTAGCAATGGCTGAAAAAATGCCCCCCCCCCCCCTTGTAAGTCTCTGAAGCCGCGCCTGTATCATATTCATTATCTTGAATAAATAATATATTTTTAATTTTTATACACCGGTCATTTTACGGGCCGTTTTTATTCGAGATCGTAAACAATGCTTATTTTACTTATAGGTAAATCCGGTTCTAAGCAGAACAAACCGGTTTTAGTATTAAAAACAGTCGCGATGATATTCACATTTTTGACTGTAAGTGACGTTGGTGTCATGTTCCGCGAAATATCGGTTGATTAACCTTTTAATCATGAATATGATTGGCACCATAAAAACTGATCACGTTCCTAGACCCATATATAGGGTAAAATGTATACATGTATTCACATTTATATATTTTCCTAGTGTGATTTTTTAATAACAAAAAATGTTAGAAAAAAAAGCCAAATGAGTTGTCTGCTCCATTTGCGCCTCCTAAGGGCGCATCTGATCAAGACTAAAATTATATTGATAGAAACAATTACACGACCATCAAAGATATTTTCTTCATTGTTATTTTTTTAAATGTATTACTTATTTATCAAAAAGTATATGATACCGATAACTCAATAATTTTTCAGATCATTAGTTTATTATTATAAAATAATACAATTTAATTTTTGTATGATTTATGGCTTATATACTTTATGATACTTAGAAAATATTTTCAATTAAAAAAACATTTATGGTTGTAGAAAAACATAACAGGAATTAAACTTGTTTTTTCTACAGTTTATAATACTATTTTCTAGGAATCAAACTATTGAGACATCGAATAAATTGATTTATTGTATTTTTTATAGAAATATGTGATTATAATTATGTTAGTTAAAAAAAACACACATAACAAATTTCTATTTATAAAAATGCAGTATGATCAGTATATTATTATTTATTTAATTCAAAAATATTCGCCGTTGTAAGCCAACTATAAATTAATAATGATAGCTACTCATTTAACTTTTGAAACTGAAATAAACTGATAAATAAAGGTTATCAGTTATTTTGGTAATTTTTTGTTATAATCGATAATAATTTATGTTAAATTGAGATTAAAATGAATTGTAAATATATTACGTAACATACTAACATGGGAATTTATAATTTTTCCTCTCCAAAAAGAATTTCCGAATACATGTTTCCAGTTATAAATGAGAAGTGGAGGTAAAATAAACTGGTTGCGTTACGATCAAAACTTGTAAACACACAACGCGGAGGTACGTCCTACTATTAACATCTCATTTTGATTTAACCGGCGTCCGTTAACCTTTTAATGTTAAAATATAGCTCATTAAGAATAGCGTAGTAGAATTTATAAATTTGTGAAAATAGTGTGTTTGTATACGTATATGTTTTTATATTTGGTTTAAATCGATTTTTTTAACTCGTTTGTATGGCGTTTGGAAGAAAGAACGAAGAATCTATTGGATTATTAAAAGGATCCTCCATCAAACAAGATGAGAAAACTAAATCTCACACAAAATACGGGTAATTAATTTGACTTATACTTTATAAATAATACATATCGCATACTGAATTTATTCGCCGTGTGAGCTAAGAAATGACCGAAGAATTTTTTTGTTTTTCAATTAATCAATAAATTGAAAATATAAGAAAATAACAGTTTATTTTTTTTATATATTTAATTTTTGTAATAAGAGTATCTTCAGTCATGCTTTAGTAAAATTCTTAAATATTTCCGATTTATTTTCAATAAATTTATTTTTAATAAATTTATTTTCAATACTTCTAAGCTTCCCACCGTTTTGTCGAACTTATAGCTTCTTTTACATGATTATTTGTATTAACTGCAGCCCCTTTAATTTTATTGTTAATACTATTATTTTTGCATGTAAATACGTTGTTTCAATATTTTCAATAGGTATTTCTTTCACCTAAATGAACGATATAACAGAAGTTAAAAATAGGCAGTATTTTTTAATAAACTATGAAATAACAAAGTATTCGATTAATTTAAAATCTAAAAAATATTTGTTTCAATATTTCACAAGTTCACTCAAAGACATTTTCTATCGATGCATTTTAGAATCCAAACCCTTAACTGTTTTTAGTTGTTTTTGGTAGACATCTGATAATTAGTGGCATGTTTGGGATTTAATTTTCAGAGAAGGGACATATTTATTTAATAACCCCATTTTTAATGATTTATATCCTTCTTTTTACATACCTGAGCAGCTTTAATATTGGGATATCTTTATATTTATAACCTTAAAGACCATTTAGGTAATTTTCTTATTTATTAAGATTAATGAATTTTTACAAAAATTATGTCTCTTAAAACTGGTCATGAATGGACAGATACGAAACCCATATACCTCTCCTTCACAATTCATACATAACTCAAATTATAGCCCTGTAAATAACAAACCCTTTTCATGTTCTCGGATTAATCAAATTAAGAGTTTAGATTTTTCTGTTGTTTTTGTTAGATTCAAACGTATGGTTACACACAGTGGCGTACATACAGGGGGATCAACCCCCCCAGGGTAAAAAAAAAAGAAGAAAATTGTGATACTATTGATGACGTGTAATATATTCATAGTTTCATTGTTACGCTTTGAGCAACGTATTATAACTTTTGTTATTTTACCTATTAATATTCATATATGTTTCTTTGTTAGGAAAATGGGTAGTTTAAAAAGGAAGGTTTTTGTGTTGGTTATTTTTGTTAAACCCCCTTAGAGCAAGATTGAATGTACGCCACTGGTTATACATACAAACATTTTCTTTGGGAGAAAGGAGAAATATAATTTTAAAATGTGGTTGATACTATAAATATAGTGTCGTGGTATTTTGATTTATATTAAAATTCGATCATTTTTTCTACTTTAACCGTGAGACCTAGATTTGTTTTGTAAAATGTGATCTATTTTCTAAAATAAAAATTCTGAAATCACTACAATGTTAACGTAATGTCTATTCTTGAATTACTTATTGAAAGAGATTAATTTATAAGTACAAATTTTATTTAGGAAGTATGAATAAAAATATATAAAATAGCCCATCGTTTGTACGGATAAAGTAAATAACAACTACTTAAACTTACATCGCTCTTCATGTAGTGTGACTGAAAAATAAATATAAGTAGGTACTAGTTTATTAATAGAATTATGATTAGGGCATTTTATTTAAAAATGCTTAATATTTTCAAATGTCGTCCTCATCTTCACAATTTATGAACAGATAAGAATTATTTTAAATTATTATTAGTCCAAACTCCAATTCAGATTAACTTAATTAACTGATTAATTTTTATCAAATAGTTAAGCATTTAAAAGTTCATAATTCCATTTTACAAAATTATACAGATTTATAACATGGAGTGTATATTAATCTAAACAAATATATTTTTGGCTTTCATCATTGTATATCATGTTTCAGTTGAATATTTTATAAGATCCGTTTAAGAAATTAATAAAAATAAACGGTATGGTTTTAAAACTTAATATTTCTGCTTAACTGTCCTTTATAACTGATGATTTATATAATATTAAAATTTATATGAAAACGGTTTAATTATTATTATTGTTATTATTATTAATACAGCTTCATTCCAAAAAATTTAAAACGTATATTGTATTCACATGATATAGTTGCATCTGATTTTCATTTTGATATTTGTTGTGCTTATAGTTTAGCTATTTTTAAAATAACTTATTGCTATATAAATTATATAACAAATGTTTATTGATGAAATTATGGAAGATGGCTTTCTTAACCTTTTAAAGTTTTAAGATGATTTCTATATGTTTCGTAGTAACATTGATTATACATATTAATATGTATAATCAATAGTAGTAATTAGATAAATACAACAATTATATTTTAAAATTAGTATCAATAGTAAGCAAATACATACGTTAGTTACAACTTTAACTAGCGTTATCTTACATCATCGTTTACAATTAAAACTATAGTTTTTCAAATATAAATAATATGTAAATATTATGTAATATTTATAGTACTAATTATCAATAGTTAATTAATTGCTACAATTTTGGAAAGCTTGTAAGTTATATGAATTATATTAAGATTATAATGAGGTTGTTTGATAAATTTAGATTTTAATTTTGAATTTAGTGATGAAGTTTATTTTTAATTTAACAAATCTTGAGTACATTGTTTTTCATCATTTATGTTATACCATTGTTCAGTGGCGAATTAAATTAAATTTTAAATGACTAAATAGTCATTGTAATAAGCATTTGAATTTAAAATTAAACCATTTATACATAAAATGTATTCTCTATAAAAGTATCTATAATTGATAAAAAAAAATACCATCTCTTTAGAAAAGTTCACTCAATTACATCAAATTGAGCCCTTCGGTATACTACCATTGATTAAATACAATAATATATTAACACATATATAGTGTATTTTGATTTTTGATTTTTGGAGTGCTGTAATTAAACATTCGTATTTAAACTTGTTTCAGAACTGTACGGAAAAATGAAGTCAAAAAATCTTCCATTGGTAGTCTGGTAAGTTGTAAATATTTAAAATAAATACTATCCATTGTACTTATTTTAATGATTTACAAATTTAAATAAAAAAATATGTATTTATTAATCAAAAACAAGTACATTTCAACAATAATAATTATACATTCTGTATTTTTGTTTTTTAAGTAGGTAGTACACAATAATAAAAAAGGTCTTTCAAATTAATATTAATATTAAATTAAATTTGTCAAAAAGAAACATTTTATTTTAAGAAATCTAGGTTGGACTTACTGCGATACAAGCGTACACGAAATTCAAGTATTATTGAGGTACCTACTATTACCAATATGTTAGTATAGGCTACAGCCATACATTTTTTATAGAACTTAAGGATATGTTTGGTAAATAAAAATATGAAAGATTAAAATATCATTTAATTCCACATCAACGTTGATTCTTCATATGTTTGAAACCGAGTATTTTCTTCTTAAATATATAATTATGCTTATGAAGTATTTTCACACTTATCCGTACAACACCCACTGTATCGGTTGTTTTTTTACCTAATTTTAACCTGCATGATCAGTGTCTTTAAATGTATCCACAAGTCCGACAGAGTAAACGAAGAACAGGTTTTACTAAAATGTTGTAGACGTACAGAGTGATTCTTTCAGTATGTTGTAATGGTTGTTTCCTAAGAATATTGTTCAATGCGGTTCTTCATTCTTTTACTGTGCAATCTTTCAATTTTTTAATGGAAGCCTGTAACGTTTTTTTTTTTTTTCTGAATAATAACATGAATCATTTTAACAAGGTTTTGTTCAGAGAAGAGTTATCTATAAAAATAGTGAATTTTGTTTATATCTTTTTGGCTCTGATAATTTTATTCCAATTCTGAATATTAATTATTAATAATTAAATTGGTACTAAAAAAACTAACAAATATTCCATATAGATACTGGGTATGCAATAAAACATTTTAAAAAAAATAATAGATACATAATAGATTATAAATTAAAATTACACAAATAACAAGTAGCAAGTCTCTCGAGAAATTATTAGTTATGAGAATTATATTAGAATACTCGATGATTCAAAATCTGTTGCAAATATTAGTAATACTATAAATTATAAATATTGGATTATATTATAACATTATGAATAATATAATTAAATTAGTTTTTATTTTTTGTGAATCGCTCTGTACAGTACACTAAGGAGTAATGCCAACGTATGATTACATAACCACGACCGCAACGACTATTTTGAAATTTATGTATTTCCCTTGACCTCCCTCACTCTATATGTATATAGTCTCAACGTCTTGAGCACGGTTCACACTATTGGCTGCTACTCGTCGGTTTTTACTAACAAGCAGCAGATGACCATGCAGTTACATAGTTTATTGCTATTCGCTAGTTTCGTATTCTACATTCAGCAAGCATGTCGTTTGTTGATCCCTGTAAAAAATAATTGGTTGTTATTGGAGATTAATGCTAACTATATGTGATAAATTATATAATTTTTTATATATATATGTTTATTATTAGAGCTAGAAATTTTTGCACAAAAATGTTAGAAAATATGCATGTACATATGCACATAAAATAATCAAAATACGAGCAGAAATAATTGAATGAATTTGTTTTTATAAAAACAATTATTATTTTTTTTTTTTTTCTGATATATAAAAAATTTATGTAGACAATATTTTTTACTTAGTAAAATAATTGACAATAATAACTCTTTAGATCAAAAACCATAATATGTTATAACCCCGTATGATAGATTTCATTTCATTAATCTTCTTCTCCTACAATGAAAAAATGGTTTAGTATTATAAAAAATGTAAAAATAATTGCATGTGTATCTATAAAGTTGGGTTGTACAATAAGACATTTTTTGATATTACCTATCAAACTTTAAATACACAGAGTTTGTTGGTTAGCATATTTTTATTAATTGAAAACCAACAATCCACCGTTAACTGACGTTATTTAAAATGTACCAAGTCATTTAATTTTAAATCTTCAGGTAAACCTTTAAAACTTCTTGGTCTCTTGATAACATTTTGGATATTTTAATGCTTGTTTTTTCCTTACAGTTTCAATTTTTTTATCGTTTTTCCCTGTACGACAATACTATCCTCAGTAGCTTATTGCCGCGACCATTTCATACATTATAATATAATATATATATAGTATTAATTTCCAAAAAAACAGAGCTATACGCAGAAACAATTAGATATTTCATAGGTTGCCATGATTTGTTCTATGATTCGGTAAAAGAATTAAGTATTAAATTTATATCGACATATGACAGTAAAAAAAAAAAAGAAAAAAAAAAGAAATGTTAACCTTAAAAATTAATTTACTTCTCATAGTACATAAAAATGAGTAAATATGCTCTAAATAACAATTAGATTGCAAATATCTGTCCAATATGCATTTTATCTAAAAAAACAATAAAATATGTAAAAATATGTAATTAAAATGTTTCTATTTCAATCCGTTGTATCTTTAAAAAATTAATTTCATTCAGGTTATTCTACAGTCATTGTTAAAGAATTTGCAGATGCAACAAGTCCCAAATCCTATTTATTATATTTAATCTAAATATTCGTATATTTTATATTTATAATACGTACAAACTTGGTAATTTAAATGATTGCATTAAATGATAACGATTTTGAGGTTTATAATATCCATTTAAATTACACGAATACAAAAATATTGAACGAATCAAGATGAGTTTAGAAACAAAAATATTCGTTTGTAATTAGTAATTTCATTCATTATAATTATTTATCAAAGGTTCTTTCGATATAAATATACACGTATCACATAGTATCACATTTTAATTATAACTTAAATTTTTGATTTTTCGCATTAGTAATCGGTACATCATAATATATTCTATTATATATAGGTAGTATATAATATAGGTATCTACATAATAGTTATATTATTTTAGAAAAGTACTTTTTCATACCTATTTTAATTTATTGAACATTATTGTAATAATTAAAACGACCACATTTCAAAGACTTCAATTTTTGTACATTTTAGCTTTATTAATGTCCATGTTTCAACTCTATATAATAGTACAAAGAACACATAACACATTAACAGTCTGCTTTTAATAGCAAGAGAAAGATCATGACACTTGAATACTTGTCCAATTTTAACATTCATATCTCCTATAATAATTGTCAAATCGAATTTCTTAAAGTTTTAATATTTCTGATATCGTACAATAAAACTGTTCTATTTCAACATTATCTGCATCACAATGGGACATATATTTATACAAGATTTATATTTACTGGATTCCCACCGAAATGAATAACATATTTTTTTCTGATATTTGCACAAAGTTTATAACATTTTTTTGCATATCATATACTATAAATCCTACTCCACAATAATGTTAATTTTCCTCATTTCCAGAGTAATATGAGTTATTTAAAATAAGAACTATAAACAATGATTACGTTTTTTATCCAGTACCTATTCAACATTTTAATAACTATTTTATGATTTTTAATTTTTTACATTTTTGTTTGTTTTATAAATAATTTTTTTTTTTATAAGATAATTGATATGTTTAACTATAGTATATATTTTTTTTAAATTTTAAGCAATGGTGTATAGTAAAGCGTATACGCGGGTATACGTCATTTAAGAATTTCTTCAATTTTTGGTTGATGCATATATTTACTTGCTGAATAATTTGTGATAGGCAGGTTAGGCAGGTATACGGGTATACTAACTATACTATAAACTTTTTTTTATTTATATTTTTTAAAAGATATTTACAATCTGTAAACACAGTAACCAAATAAATAAATAGGTTGACGGATTTTTGACATAACGCCTTGAGGAAATGGGGCGTCCGCCGACACTACTTACAATTTGAAACCTAGTTGCTAATATATATATTCTTGATTTATATATTGATAAATAGATCACGTGTCTATTAACGCTTGATACGACTGGGTAATTGTCCGGTAATGTGCGGAATGATGGATTAGATATAATGAGGTTGGTGTGGTTGAAGAAGTTTTTATGAAATGTTTTATAGTGATAAGAAGGAATTGTTGATATTGTTGGTAGGTTGAGGTCGTGGTGTAGAGTATAATAACTGACATACCAGAAGGTATTATAAATATAAACTTTAAAGCTATAAGCAGTATTAACGAATTTTGACCTTTTTTTTTACAAAAATCAAAATACCAAACATATTTCCTTGTTATCATGTTTATTAGGAATGATTATTATTTATACATTTTACTATTTTTAATTTTATTGCACGAAAATATAGGTAGTTAAAATACCGTTACATTAATTAAATTAATATCTACATTATAATCTTATAAATTAATATTAATTAATTAAAATAAAATAAAATGATCTTCTGTCAACAAAATAAAAAAATCGTGATAAAAAACTAAAATGTAGGCATTTTCCTTATAATACATAAATAAATACTATTTTTCAATCAATTTTAATAATATTTATGATAAATTCTAAACAAAGCATTATGTTATTATAAATATTGGCAAATAATAGCACCAAAACTTCAAAAATGATACTAAAAATCTAAAATACTGAAAATATGCCAAAAGATAGCATGATAAAATTTCATTTTTGGGGTCCCTAGTGCATAAAACAAATTTATATCTCCCTTTCTATTTTTATCTGTATCCTATAACATTAGCAAATGTTATAAAATACGAGCATTCAATAATATTCATTATTAATAAATATTATTACAATATTACCTAAATATATAATATATATATTTATATATATATATATATATATATATTATGTTATAATCAATTCGTTATCAATTTGACCTATTTCTAATAATTAGGACTCGGATTTATTTGTAATAAAAATCACTTTATATGTGATTAAAAAATGAAAATATGGAATACAAAAAAAATCACAAAAAACTAAAAAATTGCTTTATAAATGACATTATTATCTTATTTATTTATTCATCTTGATCTTGAAAGCAATGAGATACCATATACATGCTCAAATTGTCAGAGTTAAATGAGTTAAATAAGTTAAATGAAACCAGAGTTTGGTCGTAACACAGATATATACCGACTGAAGGAGCGGTCGACTTCCATCGAGGTAATGGGTGCAAATTTTATATTTGTAATATCCAAAGGAGTGAGTTCAGCCAACAATATTACCTCAGTAATTTTGTAATGTGTATCTCTAATTAATTTTAGACAGTCTAAACCAGGATTTTTATGTAATACGCTGTGCATTTTTTCTTTTGCTGCAACTCCCAAGGGTCCTTGTAATTGTTCTATGTATTTTACACCTTATATAAGTCTATAACCTTATAAGTCCTAAACTTTGAAATAAATATTTTTTCTTGTTTCTGGTTGAATTCCATTTAAATAAATTATCTAGATTGGTACTCATAGATAACAAGATTTTTATCTAGATGAAGATAAAGATAACTGAGTATAAATTTATCTAGATAAGATAAAATATAAATAATTTTTATCTAGATAACTTATCTAGTTACATTTATCTAGATATTTCCCAACACTGTGTATAAATAATAAATATATTAAATTATTTACTAATTTTAAAGTGGCGCAAATTACAATTTAAATAAGGTAACAAATTACGCAAATTACATTTTTTGTAGGTACTCGATGACGCAGATTACTTAATGCCCTTTTATTTAGTTTTGTGTGGCACAAATTACAATTTTAAAAAATGGCGCAAATTACCAAAATTAATTTTTAGGTGTGGCGCAATTTACATATATTTTTTTTTTTTTTGGGTTGTATTTGGCGCAAATTACATACGCCCGTTTGCTCACTTAACCCACTTAACGGTACATAACATTTAATGTCGAATATAAGATTACGTCGACCGTAGATTACAGTCGATTAGTTCAATAATTGGTATTACTTTGTTTACGTACTTTTGGAAACATGTGAAATTTACTGTATTGAAAAATAAAACCCTATATAATTGTTAATAAATCGTAAATGAACAAATGAACCAATTGTCGAAATATGTAGGAAAAAATTGAATTACCTATTGAAAAATATGTAAAAATATGTACTTATGACAAAATATGTAAAATAAAATATAGTTCATTACATTGGAAATCACTTGAAACGAATTTAACTTACCTAAATTAATTTATTAAGTCACAATAAAAAAATGTATTTACATATATATCCGAGCCCTACTAACAATAACACAGTTCGAATAAATTCAGAAAACAAACCTTACTTATCACGGCTATTGTATACACAAAATACCTACTCAGAAACACAGAACGTAATTTTTTATTGCTGAAAAGTTTACAAAAAAAAAAAAATCAAGGAAAAATTCCTTTGTTTAATCTAAGAGAGTTTTAAACAGTGTTGTCTTAAAGGCCGTCAACTACAAAGAAGAAAAATGATTATATTTAACTAATAATTACATGTAATTTATGATAAGTAGGATAAGTATGAATAAGTAGGTACTTTATTTATTAAATATTAAACATATTTAAAGAATGTGGTAAATTATATGTCAATAATGTAAAGTCAATTTTACAACAAAAATATTAGAGGAATAGAAGGAGCGTCAATTGTTGTTGCCAAAGGTTGGGTCCGTTCCGAGTCGGGGTATTCGTATATTCAGAATTATAAACTTGTTGTTTTCCAATGCATATGTTCACACACGCCCAATCCGAGTTCGATACGAGCATTCCGAGCTCTATCCGACCAAAAAAATATTGTCAGTGATCGATTTTTGTCCGAGCTCGGTCGGTTTTTGACGGAATGATGCCAAATTGGATATGAATGAACACATGTCGACTGGTATGTTCAGCATATTACGAAATCTATCAAACTACGTTTTCATTAAGTCCATTTTATATTGTGAATTCGGTTTACCTTTTATTCATGGACCCTCACAGTTCTTTTTTGTTTTTTTATTTTTTTACAATTATTTTCTTGTTCTTCATCAAGCAAAAGTGCTATTACAATTAATTGTTCGTCGCTAAATTCAGTCATGGTAAAAATTCGAATGCAAATGTCTTAGATCAACATCTGTAGCATTCAAAAACAATATATGAACTGTTTGGAAATAGGTAAAATGGCGGACTCGGCTCGGAATGCTAAAAATCGTAACGAACTCTGATCGGATATGTGTGAAAGGACCTTAAGGGTGTTATTGGCAGTTACGACGGCACTGGGTATACAATGTATTGTTAAATATTAAATAATTTTTGCTGTTGAATAAAAAAAATAGAAAAGAAAATTATACATATAAATTTCTGTATTTAACCAAAGAATTTTGCTAATATTAACTATTAATAATATAATTTCAAATTTTCTAGTTTCGATATGCAAGCAAAGGTGATGTGGCACTTATGTCTATCGGTATTATATGTTCTGCTCTACATGGATCAAGTTTTCCAGTATTAGCATTGGTATTTGGTCAAATGACCAATACTTTCATAAAACAAGCATCAGTAAGTCTATTAATTCAGTGTAGTAAAAATAAAATAATGAATAATTTAATGGTATAATTAGTATATCATAATGGTTGTTTGTTTTATTTTACCTACTTATATACAACTAAACTGTTTGATTTATGTTATTTTAGCATTTAAGAATATATGGATGTAGAAATATTAAATAAATTCAACTTTTCTTGTTTGAAAAATCAATATATTTTTTCTATTATGTCTGCCTATGATGTCTAATGTATTATAAAAAATATGAAAACATTTGACAATTTGATTCATAATTATTATTTCTATAATTACCTACAGGTTTCTTCAACCGAGTCATCAACTTTAGTGTCATCAACCTATAATATTCCACTAACAGCTGTTGGAGATGCATCAGAAATTCATAATAATCTATTAAATTCATCATCTAGTTATGCTGACGTTTTAAGCTCAAGTGATGCTATAACTAATTCGCCTTTTAATGGTGAAAGTTCTACTCTTGGAGCATTTTTTATGTCAGAAATGGAAAGACTTAGCACAGTTAAATCTATTACAGGATTGAATTTTGAGTAAGTCATGAAAGAAAATCTGATCAAATATTTATTTAATTTATTTAATAATTATAGACATACAACAATGAGTCTTAATCAAACCAGTGGATCTTCCAATGATGGTGCATTGAGCCCTGAAGAATTTTATGATTACATGACAACATTTTCATTATATTACTTATACATTGGAATAGGAGTATTATTTGCTGCATTCATTCAAGTACAGTTTTTATAATATAATTGAAACCTTAGATGAAGCTAGTTGTTTTGTTTTCAGACTTTGTGTTGGGAAATTGCTTGTGAGAGACAAGTTCACCGATTGCGAAAAATCTTCTATCGCCAAATACTTAGACAAGAAATTAGTTGGTATGACTTAAGTGATGACGGAGATTTAACAACAAAACTATCAGAGTATGAATTTATATATAAGTGTATATTAATTAATATATTATTAACAAAATATCTACTATGTGTTTTATTTCATTAGTGACTTGGAAAGAGTTCGTGAGGGAATTGGTAGTAAATTTAGTATGGTCACACAATACTCTAGTACTTTTTTTACTGGTCTTATAATTGGATTTTGTGTCAATTGGAGATTGACTTTAATTATAATTTGTGTTGCACCATTTTTAATTGCTGTTTCTGGAGCCCTTGCCATAGTAAATTATTATGTTAAAAATCATTTGTTGAAATTAATCTTGTTTTATATTAGATTTCATCAGGTACAGCAGCTAGAGAACAAGCTAAATATGCTTTAGCCGGAGCCATAGCTGAAGAAGTTTTATCAAATATTCGAACAATAGCAGCATTTGGGGGAGAACTTAGAGAGTCTAAAAGGTAATTTGATTAAATTGGTAAAAAACTAAAGTTACTTTTATAAAATGTAACTATAAACTTATTTTATAGATATGAGCAAGCTATTGAAGAAGGTCGAAAATTAGCCATGAAAAAATACTTTATATTTGCAATATTATTAGGTTCTGTATTTGTAATAATGTATACAGCATATGGCATAGCATTTTGGTATGGTTCAAACTTAATTGTTGAAGGAATTTCAACTCCAGGAAGCATATTTACAGTAATATCTTATTATAATTATCAAAAAATATTTATTATTGTTATGATTTATATGCATAGGTTTTCTTCAGTGTAATGGCTGGAGCATTTTCTGTGGGCAATGCATTGCCATTTATAAATTCAGTAAGCATAGCTATTGGTGCTGCATCGACTATATTCAATATAATCGACAGTAAACCTAATATTGATCCTTATTCGTCTAAAGGAAAAAAAATTAATAGAATTCAAGGAAAAGTTGAATTTAAAGATGTTAGCTTTACCTATCCTACAAGAAATACTGTATCTGTAAGTAGTCAAAAAAAAATGATTTAAGAAATAATAAGTGTTTTTAAATAATTTACTATAATTCAATTGTAATAAAGGTTTTGAATAAATTATCATTAACAATAGAACCTGGTCAAACTATTGCATTAGTTGGTTCGAGTGGAGGTGGTAAAAGCACAGTTGGAAGTTTGTTATTACGGTTTTATGATCCCACAGAAGGCCAAGTCAGTACAATTTAGTGATTATACTTTAAAACTACAATTCATAATAATAATTTTATACTATAGATTTTACTAGACGACACTGATTTAAAATCTTTAAATCTACATTGGCTTCGTACAAATATTGGAATTGTATCCCAAGAACCAGTTCTATTTGGTGTTTCCATTGCTGATAATATTCGATATGGCCAATCAGATTGTACTAAACAAGATATTATAGCTGCTGCAATGACAGCAAATGCCCATAGTTTTATCATCAAATTACCCAAGGTTGATGAGTGTTATTATCGTATGATATCTTAACATACATTAATTTATTTCTGTAATAACTGTAAAAATGTTATAGGGATATGATACATTAGTAGGTGATAAGGGTTCACAACTTTCTGGTGGTCAAAAACAAAGAATTGCCATTGCAAGAGCTTTGGTTAAAGATCCAAAATTATTATTGTTGGATGAAGCTACTTCAGCATTAGATGCACAAAGTGAAGGGGTTGTACAAGAAGCTTTAGAGAAAGCACAAAAAGATAGAAGCACTATTATTATTGCTCATAGATTATCCACGATTAGAAATGCTGATGTTATTTATGTTTTACAAGTACTCTATATTTATATTTTATATTATTATATCCATACAGGTTATTTTACTTTGAACTTAATTATATAGAATGGAAGTGTTGTGGAATCTGGAACTCATGATGTTTTAATGGAAAAAAATGGTATATATTCAAATTTAGTAAATGCACAAATGAAACAAGAACAAGATCAAGAAAATAAAGAAGATTTTGATTTAGAATCTGATGATGAATTGGAAAATTATGAATTAGATGGTAAAAATATAAATGCAAAATCTATTATGCCGTCTCCAGCAAGACAAAATAAAAAACGTCAAATTAGTCTAAAAGTATAATCAAATATTTTAAACACTTAATACCTTTAATATTTGTAACAATTATTTACTTTTTATTTTATGTTAGAGTCCAGAACTTGAACCTCATTATGAAGATGATACTGTTGAAACTGATGAAAATACTGAGTAAGTAATAAATAATTACTGTAATAGTAGTTACCATTAATTTTGTAATGTGTGTATCAGGTGCGGCTTTGGTTCTTTGCATGGGGAGGGGGCAATATATTTTGGTAGGTATATGTATATATACTTAAATTATAATAAAATTAGCATTATACAAATACATATTACATGCATACCATATACCATAGACATACCCAGTGGCGGATAGGCTTATATTTTTTTACCGGGAAGTAATTTGAATAAGGACCCCCAAAAAATAAGACACGAATGACATTTTATTTTGATACAACAATACAACACAAAACTATATAATAAGTAATATAGGTACTCTTAATACAGATTTGTTTATTTTTTATTGTTTTAAATGATGTATGAGTATAATATTATATAATACATTTTTTTAAGTTAATACATTAATAATTTTTTTAAAGACTCACTATTTAATGCAACCTTATTAATTACACTATCTGTACTAATTTAAGTTAAAATATCTTTTTCTACACTCATGAGTATAAAACTTTCTAAATGATCTTGAGTAATTGAGTTTCTCAATTAATTTTTAACATATTTTAATTTGGAAAAACTGTTCACAACCCACTTGTGTGACTAAAAATGATAAAAGTAGTTTATAACATAAATACAGAACCGGATAAGCATTGGTGTATAAATTATTAAAATAATGTTAAAATTACAATTTTTCTCATTATATGAGTTTCAACATTATTATGTGCATAATGTTATACGGCCAATATGGGATCAAAAATAAATATTGTTCATAGTTAGATGATAATGATATTTTTCGTGTCGACTGATTAAAAATATAAAATTAGATGATTTACATCTTTATTAAAATTTTCAATCTTCATCACACAAGGTTCAGTACTTGATCAGTGGTCCTAGGGCCTCCATACATCAACACAGGATAGGGCCTACTGGGAAAATCCCGAATTCTCGGTGGGCCTATCTGCCACTGTACATACCTATTGTATTAATTATACATAATTACATAAATGAAAACCTATAAGCTGCCACTGATGTATATTAAATAATTTACAATACCTATAATGATTATCATTATTACTTTTATAATTTCATATTTAGATATAGGTTTAATTAATTAAATTATTTTGTGTTAGGGTCCAAACTGAAACTAACAAAGAAGAAATAGAAACAAAACCAAAAAATGTATCAGTTATAGAAAAATGTATTGAACCTGAAAAGGTATACTCAGATAGTTTTATCACTGAAGATACTGATGGCCGTAAAGTGAATGTTACTAGAAAAATATCTTCACGTAAAGTGAAACGAATTACCTATTCAGATCTAGTAATTTTTATTATTGAGGAAAATAATTGTTATAATTTATTACTTCTACAGAAAAATTTTTTTTTATAGGATAGTACAGATAGTGAGCTTGATAAATCATCTGGTTATCGTCCAAGCAGAGGAAGTATTTTAATAAGACAAATGAGTCAACCTGATGATTATTCTCAGTTAGTTTCTATTATTTATAGTTTTAAAGTTAATATAGTTATTAACTGTAGCATTTTATTTTATTAGGTGGGAGACATCAGATCTAGATAACCTAATAGATTTTAATCAATCTCCAGATTTTGCCATGTCTTCTAGGAAAGGTTATCAATATATTAATGGACAAAAAGTAAAGCTTTAGACATTATAAATTATTATAGTCTTACAACTTATAAGCTGAAAATAATAAAATCAACTGTAATCAAATAAAATTACTATTATTTCAGAATGAATTTGATGAGATTGGAATGAAAGAATTGCTTAAATTTAATATTAAAGAATGGCCATGGTTACTAATTGGTTTTACTGGTTGTGCTTTAACTGGTGCTATTATGCCAGTATTTGCTGTATTTTATGGTCAAGTGTTTTCTGTAAGTTCACAAAAACAAAACTAAAATAACATATTGATTTTATATTTTTTGTTTAGACATTCACTCTCAAAGGTGATGCATTATTACGAGAAGCATCTTTTTGGTCTAAAATGTTTGTTGTATTGGCTTTGCTGTCAGGATTAGCATGGTGGATGCAAGTAGGTCAATTTAACTAAATTCTAAAATTTCAATTTATTAATATCATTTTGACTTAGACTATTGGACTAACTACTGCGAGTGAAAAGCTTATTATGCGCATGAGAGTACAAGCATTTGAAAATATATTGCGACAACCAGTATATTGGTTTGATTTGAAAAGTTCATCGCCTGGTAATCTTATCACAAGATTAGCTAGAGATGCTCCACTAGTGAAATCTGTAAGTATAATTTTATATAAAATTAATAAAATTATTTGAAATTCTTATTTTGGTATGATTTTTTATTCTAGGCTGCCGGCCTAAGAGCTGGCCAAGTGATATCAGCCCTTGTAACTTTGTCAGCTGCACTAGTAATTGCATTTACTTTTGGTTGGAAATTAGCTATAGTCTTAGTTTTTGGCGTTCCAATTATTGCTGGGGCTGCTTATAAACAGTTAATGCTTGTACGAAAAAGTCAAAAACAAGATTCTGAATGTATGGATGAAGCTGGTCGGGTTAGTAAATCATTTGTTATATACATAATATGTATAAATACATTAATAGATTCAACAATTCTTGTCTGGTAGTATTAAATTACTATTCTTATTAAAGATTATTTTTTAAGTTTTATATATAAATGTATTTTAGATTGCATCTGAAACTGTTTCAAGTATAAAAACAGTTCAAGGCTTAGCGCAAGAACTTATGTTTGTAGCTTTGTATGAAAATAGTTTGGAAGAGCCATTTAAAACTGCTAAAAAACAAGCAGTTTCATATTCAGTTATGTATGCTGTTTCTCAGGCAGTTATATATGGTATGTATTCAGTTGCTTTTAGATATGGAGCATATTTAGTGGAAATTGGAGAGATGACAGCTACAGATATATATAGGTAAGCCAAATTATATTTTGTTATTAAATTACATTGATAAAATTAATTTGTTTAGAGTATTCTTTGCATTGGCTTTTTGTGCTGCATCGGTTGGTCAGTCATCAGCTTACCTTCAAGATTATGCCAGAGCTAAAAATGCAGCAATTCTTATTTTTCAACTTATTTGGAAAAAATCAGAAATGGACCCTTTATCGATTTCAGGATCAAAACCTGTAAGGCTATATTTACATTATTATATAAAATGCTATATATTTGCTATATTCATTGAGAATGTAAAATGTTAGGAAATAAAAGGAAAAGTGCACTTCAAAGATGTAAGGTTCAAATATCCATCTCGACCTAATGCACGGGTACTAAGAGGTCTCAACTTTACAGTTGAGCCAGGAAAAACATTAGCAATAGTTGGTGAATCTGGATGCGGTAAAAGTACTGTTGTATCTTTGCTTGAACGTTTCTATGATCCATCTAAAGGAGTGATTGTAGGTTTTTGTGATATTGTATTTATTAATTTAATACAAAATTAAATGAGTAAAAGTATCATAGAAAAATATTTAGAATTTGAATTATTTTTAGGAAGTGGATGATCATGATATACGGGCGATGAATTTATGTCATTTAAGGAAAAATATTGGAATTGTTACTCAAGAGCCAATATTGTTTAACTGTTCCATAAAAGATAACATATTATATGGTGTAAGCGATAGAGAAGTTACCATGGATGAAATTATTGATGTTGCTAAAAAAGCAAATATTCATAATTTTATAACATCAACTCTTGCTCAAGTAAATAATAATTAATAGGTATTTTAGGCAACACATTTCAACAGCATTAATATTAATTTTCAGAGATATGATACACTGGCTGGAGATCGTGGGAATCAATTATCTGGTGGACAAAAACAACGAATAGCTATTGCACGTGCATTGATAAGAAATCCCAAAATCCTCTTGTTAGATGAAGCTACATCAGCTTTGGACACTGAAAGTGAAACAGTAAGTTAAATTTTATTTAAATTAGCTACATTCATTTATATGATATTAAATGTATAATAAAGGTTGTACAAGAAGCATTGGATGCAGCTCGTAAAGGTCGTACATGCATTGTCATTGCCCATCGACTTTCAACAATACAGTCAGCTGATTCTATAGCTGTAGTTCATAATGGTAAAATTGTTGAACAAGGTAATCACGAAGAACTAAAGTCCTTAAAAGGATATTATTATGAATTAATCAAACGTCAAGAAGCATCATCTGAATGAATAGCCTTTGCTCCAAGCATAAATTATAAATAATAATAATTAAACAAATACATCAATGTGATCTGGTGAAAATTGAATTGAATTATTTTGTATAAATTGTTTTAATCATGGTAAATGAAGAATATATTTTACGGTTTTATAAATTGTAATTTTTGATGCATAAACATATTTTTGAATTTAATATGAATACATTTTTTTTTTTACTTTTGGATTTATAAATTATACTGAAGTATAATAATTTAATATGTTTATTAAAATATTAAATTGTCTTATGAATGTACTTAAATATTTCACTCTCGCAGTGATTCACTATAAATTATTGTCATATTTTAATTTTTTACTAAATGTAAGTATAGTTTAGTATAGCCATTCTAATTTAATACCTACAGATTAATTAATATATATTGCAAGATAGTGTAAAAAAGGACTGAACTATAGTTTATATAACATCTAATAAGTAATGAAAATGTATTTTATAAACAAATAGTTAAAGTAATTTATTGAAAATAGTTAAATATAAATAAAATCAGTTATAGGAATATTACTTCACTTGTGTTCATCAATGTATTTATATTTTTTATTTGTTCTAAAAATGTTTTATGAAAACATTAAATGTCAAGTTAATTTTTGATTATTCAACTGTGTTCAATTTTATGATATTCAATTAGTGTTAATTATAATTATATTTTAACAAAATATGTTACTGTTTTAAATTGTTCTACTATACAAATATTCTGTAGATGTTTATCTATGTAAAGCATTTGAAGTTTGATTCAAGAATTGAGCTAGTATATTTTAATATGACTTGTTTAGCATTGGCAATAGTATAAAACAATTTATAATCTATTGTAACTGATAATCAAAGTAGAATTAAAAAATATATATTTTATAAAGCCAATTTACAATATATTTAATATCTACCGAATAATCTTATTCAATTATCATTTTTATGATAAATAAAATTAAAGATTGTCCTACAAATACAACAAATTTAAAATGTTTAGTTTATTGGTATACCAATAAATGAACAGTTTCAAAAATGATATAACAGATTATAGAAAAAATATGAAACTTTGGACAACAAACACTTGGTTTAGGTATATGGTGGCATCAAATATATTTTCCTACACTTTACTCATCATTATATAATGTGTATTATATATATTTTGATATTTACTGTTGAGTATTTCCAAATTATAAGTAAAGGTTTCTCACTCAATCATGATAATGACCCAAAACATACCATAAAAAAAGTTAAGGAATGGTTGTTATACGGAGTTGTCAAACAAAAAATTCGCGTTCGCCGCTAATAGGTAGGACATGTTTGCGAGTAACGTATGCGGCCAATATGAATTCGTTCGCGTTCGCCGTATTCACGTAGGCCATAACGTTATAATAAAATAATATTTACCACTGGTATATTACCATTCACCCTTAACAACGAAAAGTCACAACAAATATTTTTATCAATGTTTATAAATGATAGAAGTAATATAAATGAGAGCAATGTAATAGTGTGGCTATTTATAATACATGCAGTGGACTTGCATTTAAACAACTACCATTGATTATGTATAATTATATGATTTATAAATAATATGTATATTTAATCAATGCAACTATGTCATACAGAGATTTATTTAGTAAGTAATTTTAGCATTCAAAATTATAATAAAAATCACAATACTAATAGGAACTCTTGTTATAATTATAACTAGTAATCATAATATCTACCTACAGAGTTGGGCATTAGTCGAATAAAATATTACTCGATTAATTATTTAAATGAATAATTATTCTTTATTCATTTAGTTTTCATTTGATAATTCTAGATTATTTTTATTCATAGTTTTAATTCTTATAATTATTTGTTATTCATTATTCAACGAATTATTCTAGATTTTTTTATTCATTATTTAGTTATTCATTATTTGGTTTTCATTATTCAGTTATTCGTTATTCATTCATTGTTCTTCATAGTCGTATTTATCTCAAATGATTTGTAGATAATTTAAGGTATTGTTTTTTCCACATTGTTATGCTTGCAACGAAAATTAATGGTTATTAACAATGAACAATTGATTAATTGTAAATTAATTCGAAAGTTTTTTAGATAGCATAGAAAAAAGATTTTCTAATAATTTAAGTTTTAATTCAGTTCAAACTGACAATGCAGCTATTGCCGCTTTTTCTTACCCCAAGTTCAAAAATAAGTGGTTAAATTGTATTCGTAAGCCATCTTCTCGTGATAAACTTTTATCGATATTTAAAAAAGCAGTAACAGCTGAATTCATAATAGAGCTCTCGAATTTAAACGTAAATGAAGTTTCACGCGATCACGTGTTTTTTGTTCACGTGAACTTAAATTTAAAAATCCGTGTATTTAATTCACGTGTAATTAATTAGTAAATCACGGATATTTATTTCACGAGTGCTTAAAACATAATATTTACTGAGTTCATTAAATGTTAATAATGTATTTAAAAATATATATTAATAATTTCCGTAAAAACTAAAAACTAAAAGAATTTATACCTACTATTCTACAAATAAATGTTTCATAAACAATATTATCATAAAATTACTGGACGGGTAGATTAATGAATATACTACGCAGTACATACACGACAGCGATGTGGAAATTTCTACGAATCGTTAAAGCCTACGGTTTTACTAGTTTATAATAGTAATTTTTTAGGAAGCCATTGGAAGATATTTAATGTATTGAAAATAAATTTTAAATGTAATAATAAACGCGTGATTTAATATCAAAATTCACCGACTCACGTGAAGTTAAATTTACGGATTCACGTGTATTTAAATTCATAAATTCAAGTTAATTAATTTCACGTGTATCCGTGAATTTAACTACATGTGAAATAGAGACCTCTAATTTATAACAACTACTAGTGAAGAAAATGTTGAAATTGAAGATTAATCTGATTTTTATGACTTTGGTCCTGCAACACAAAATTACAGAACAGATACATCCATGTCTGCTGAGATTGAGTTATGTGTATGAAATTAAATATTTTAACTGAAAAATTAATCTAACTATGGTTTTAAGTGTACAAGCTATTGAAGTATTTTGAGGATCCACGTCAACGTCTTAAATATCAAAACTCATATCGTACTGTGAAAAAAATTTTTCTTTGGTATAATACTCCTGTGGCATCTTCAGCTCCGGGAGAGACTTTTCTCTTTTGCGACTATGATTAATTTATCAAAGTCTTATAGGTTGTCAGATGATTTGTTTGAGGATAAAGCTGTATTAAAATTAAATTTAAATTATCAATTACAGCATGAAACCTAAAAATTAAAATAAATTTTTTTTTTGTTGTACTATGTTATTGTTATTATAATTATTTGCTTTGTTATAAATATTATATTTTTATCATAATTTTGTTACCTAAAAATTGGATATTATTTCTAATTTATTTAATCAATTAATTCAAAATAATGAATTTATTCACAAATTAAATTATTTAGAATAATTTTTATTGTTTATTCACAAGTTAAATTGTTAAGAATAATTTTTATTTTTCATTCAAAATTAATACTATTTAAAATAAAATATTATTCTTTATTCGCAAAATAAATAGTTATTCATGCTTTTGTTTTGTATTCATCATTTTGACTTGTTTTTGCCCAACTCTGTCTACCTAGAACATTATCAAAATGTATAACACATTTTTTAGAGTTCACTGAATCCTTGAGATCATTGGGATTTCATCAACAAATATCTATGGATAGTTTCCACAGTCCAAATTTTGCTTTAGTGTCTGAAGTCTTACTTTGGTTGGCTTTACGTTTCGAACCAGATGTTAATTTACCACGTGAAATTGAAACTTCTGAACAAAGAGTATACTTTATTCGTTCAATAGTGGAATTTTTCGTAAGTTATTCCAAACCAAACTTAATACAAAAATGTGATAAATTTTTTTTTAATAGGTTCTTAAAACTAACATTAAATTAAATGTAAAGAAAATATATCAAGCTGATAGAAATGCAGTTGGCGAATTATTAAAAATAACAGATTTACTAAATGATGCATTAAACGCAAAAATAACATATGAAAATGAAAGTGTTTCTAAATTAGATATTAGCTTAACTTATAAAGTATTTTGTACTGAATATGTAAGTATATAGAAGTTTACTACTCATAAGTTTTATTATTCTAGGCAAATGAACTAAAAACAACCAGAGAATTGGCCTCAAAAATTACTCAAAAAGGTGCTACTTTATTTCGTTCTCTAGAAGAAGAAACAGAACTACGACCAGTCAGAGATAATCGAGTAAATGGTGCTTTAGACATAAATGAAGTTGAACAAAGTCTCAAAACATTAATCGAGAAAACAAAAAGAGAAACGAACCATACAAAAGATTTGATAAAAAATGTATCAGCAACTGAAGCAAACCTTGACACGAAAATTGCAAAAAGACGAGAAGATTTAGAAAGAAATTCAAAGAGACTTAATACATTGAAACAAGTTAGGTAAATACTTAGGAAATATATGCAATTATTTTTATTATAGTAAAATTATTAGATTAAATATAATCTAAACTTTTTATAATGTATTGGTTTTACTATGGTATTTATTCTTTTATATCTGTGTACAGCACTAATTAAATATTAATAGATAGGACATTAATTCTAGTTGGTACTTTGAAGGATTCATTTTATGAATTCCTCAATAATTTTTCTAATATAAAAAGAAAAGTCGCTAAATAACTTTAGTTTCAACCAAGATTCGAACCCTTTTAACTTTTGATATTGTGCACTTTTTTTTCTATGTACTCGATTTTGAACAGAGAGATTATTTCAATCTGTTTGATAGGAAATTATATTTAGTTGATACTTTAAAGGCGATTAATATACAAATTGTACAACAGCTTTCCAATAATTATGAAAAATTATAAAATAAATGTTAAAATTTATAATATATTGATTTTTGGTAAAATCGAATTGTTGTTTTAAACGTTACTCAAAAAATAATTATCATAGTGACTTGAAGTTTTTATTTACATATGTATAGATGTATATATGTACATACTATAGATAGTATAATTTTTAATATATATTTTTTTAAACCATTTACAGATAAATGAAAAAAACGTTTTCCTACATTTTTTTCAACTAGGTCATTGAAAAAATTATAGTTTGATAGTCTTAAAAATGTAATACAATGTTCCTAAGACATCAATAGTTCAACTTATCTCAATAAAAAAAATTGGTTCTTATATTAAATTAATCATCTTTAGAAATATAAACTGATCCACTAGATTTCTTAGTATCGTTATTTTGAAGACAAAGATAAATTGCTTTCAAGATTAAAAGAATAATACTTCAAACTATTAATCTATTCCTGTAACACCCCTAAATGTGGTTTCACACTTTTTGTAAATTTTGTTCCTTAGTATTGACTATATAGGTTATAATATTTTATTAACATTTTATAATCAATTCTATTGGTTAAACACAAATATTTTATTTTCAGGCCAGCATTCTTAGAGGAATTTGAGGATCTTGAATCTGAGCTCAGAAATTTATACCAAGAATATATAACAAGACAAAGATGCATCAGTTATTTAGAACACCAACAAGAACAGGTAGCTCAGGCAGAACTAATGCACATGCAAGAACAACAAGTAATCTATTTTTATTAGTAAGTGACTAAAATATAACTGACAATTTTTTCCAAATAAGGAGATGACAAAGAAAATAATTGAGAATAATAAACAAGATAATGATTTAAAATTATTGGAAGGAGTTAATAATGAATCATTTAATAATCAATTTTTAGAAAATACGCCAGATATAAGTATTAAAGGAAGAGGTAAGTAGATAGTTGTTCAATACAATATTTAGTAGGGTTAGGAATGCTATGGAATTATAATAAAAATCCCTTCATTAATCGATGTAGAAAAGTTAAAAATATATTTATTTACACATTAAATAATTTATTATTATTTTTTAGTAAGTAGCGCAGCTGCAAGTAGAAATCGTAGTATGTTTGACCATTTAACAGACAGTGAAACAGATTCTGATTTAATGTTGGACGATGAAGAAGATTCAAATATAATGGCATCTGATGGAGAACTATCAACTTCAAAAGCTGAGAAACTAGGAAGCATTCATAGTGATAGCGATAATTGAAAAAATGAATCTTTATACAAAACAATATATTTTATTATTGTAAAAATTAAAATATGAGTGAGACATATTTATATTTTTTTCACAATTTGTACAACATCTTCATCATTCAATTCATGATCTTTACCAACTTTTTGTGGCATATGTTTAACAGATGATCCCCAAACTAAAGCACTACACAAAAATATATTGATAAGCATTAAAATAATATAATAATAAAATTAAAAATAACTTTTAATACTCACTATTTAAATTCTTTAGCAATGGTCCGATGAAGCTTATTACAAAAGTCTTCAATACTTTTCCTTTCATTATGCAAAACAATTGGGGATCCATAGTCTGGTAACTGTCCTTTCGGCTTAGTATAACTATAAAAAGTTTTGTAAAAATTAATGATAATTTTTAATATAAAATAATACATTATCAAAACAATATTATTTAATATTTCCGTGGAAAGTTTACACTTTGCAAGATTAGTAGTTTTGTAATATTCAATTTGAAATTACTTATAGTTATAGTCAAATAATTTAATGACGAGAACATTTTATTGCATCATATGTAATCTACTGTTAAATAACTTTTTTTAAATTTTTTTTATAAAATTTCTGTAAATAATTCTCTTAAATAAAAAACTGAATTTCTTAGAAATTTAAATTTAAAAAAAATTAACAAATAAAATACTATATAGTTAATTCACTAAAAAATAAATAAGTGACATATAATATTGGTTGTAAAGAATGTAAAAAATATGTTACAATATAACAATATCTACATATTGTACATACATAACAAAGAATGAAAATATAATAATCAAACAGACTACTTATGTCAATATAGAACATAGTGAACTAAGATTATTCAATAAAATATTTTAAATTTGAATTGTATACATAAATTATAGAGGAAACCTAAAATAAAATAAATATTTAACAAATTTTTAATAAATATTTATGTTATTATGTACAAATTGAGTTACTTATAAATAGGGTTGGGATTATAATGTCCTAAAATAATGCTTTTATGCCCTAAAAACTCTAAATAATGCCCTAAAAAACCCCGAAAAATGCCCTAAAAAAATGATTTAATGATCTATTTTTTTTTTTAATATTTTTTTTTATAAATTACAATAAAAAGTTTTAAAAAATGCATTATAAAAATGTATTGATTAAACTCCATTGATGTGTTTATCTCTTGACAAATGTTGTTGTACGGTAAATTGTTTTTCAGCAGTAACTTTCACGTTGCATATTTTACAGAATAACATCAATCCATTGGTAGAAAAAATATTATGTCCAAATTCTTGTACAAACACACGCAGTCGAACATTTTACTTTTGGCATTTTTATATTAAATTATCAATAAAAATAAACTAGGGTTAAAATGGTATTAACGACGTAAAATTCGTACTGAACGTCAAACAATATCATCGGACGTCAATTTTACAGATTTAAGATTATTTAACAGGAAATGCGGGTAGAGGTTACTCAAACCTTGTCCGATAATGGTGATAATATAATACGAATTGTAATACGAGTACCTACTAATAATCTGTTATATTTATTTAAAAATCATGTTGGTGTAATAATCTTAAAATAAAATTTCAAATTCATACACTTGGTTTCCAAAAACTATAAAATGCCCTAAAAAATTAAGAAAAAGACCCAAAAACTAAAAAATGCAAAATAAACTTTCTTATTCTCATTCAAATGTACATAAAACAAATTTGTGACAAGACGAGCATTGCACAGAAAGTTTTGGAAAACAATGCAAAGTGCATCAAAATCTCAGCCCTACTTATAAATGAGATATGGTCAATAGGATTATAAATTATTGCTTTTTTGTATACACTACTTACATTCGAACTAATTTCAAGTATTCCCACATTTTTTCTAATAAGTCATCAAAATTCCATTTATGATGAGCACTTATAGGTACTGTATGTGGTATTTTGTAAATTATATCCAATTCTTCTATACTTATTTGATCTAGAGCAAACAAAAATAAAATTATACATTAGGTAATATTCTAATAAATATATATTAAAACAATTAAAATAAATGATAAATTAAATTATTATTAATTGTTAACTATAAAAAGATTAAATATAATTTATATATATATATATATACTAACCAATTTTGTTCAATATGTAAATACAAGGTAAATAAATACGATTTCCTTCTACTACATCAATAAGATCATCAGAATTGGCATCATATCTAAGAGTAATATCAGCATTATGAATTCGATACTCAGATAATATAGTTTTAACAGTATCTAAATCTAATTCACTTTGTGGGACCTTAAACAGAAATACAATATGTATGTGAAAAATATATAATAATATAAGAAAATAATTATATGTTATAACCATAGTTTGTAGATTAATTCCACCCTTATCCTTACGCCGAAATACAATGTTTGGTGGAGATTTATTTAATCTTAATCCAAATCCTTCTAATTCATGTTCAATTAACTTTTTATGTTTTAATGGTTTAAGGACATCCAAGACAATAAAAATTAATGAACATGTACGAGCAACAGCAATTACTTGACGTCCACGACCTTTACCATCCTTTGCGCCTTCAATGATACCGGGTAAATCTAAAAGCTATATTTAAAATAAATAAATATAAAATAATAATAATCAAAATTTAATATATTATAAAAATATATTAGAGTTCTGAGGTAAAATAAATTCAAAAAATTATTAAATTACTTGGATTTTTGCTCCTTTATACTTAATACATCCAGGAACAGTAGTTAAAGTTGTAAACTCATAAGCAGCAACTTCTGAATAAACACCAGCCAAATTACTTAATAGCGTCGATTTACCAACAGAAGGAAAACCTAAAAAAAATCAATAAATAAATCTAAATATGTGGTGAAATAGTTGACCATCTTACCTACAAAACCAATTCTAGCATCTCCTGTTTTGGCCACATCAAAACCTTCTCCAGTACCACCACCACCACCTTTAGGCGTTATAAGTTCTCTTCGAAGTTTAGCAATACGAGCTTTTAGCAAACCCAAATGTCCAGCTGTCGCTTTGTTCTTCTGCGTTCTAGCCATCTACAGAAAAAATATAGTTAATTTTGTAACCATTTAATTAATTAATTTAATAGTACTTACTTCGGCCTCGATGGCCGAAATTCTTTCAAGTATAGTCGACATGTTTCAAAATTATTTCAACTTAAAGAGGCGAAAAGTTCTCAAAATCCAGAGAAACGTTTTTAACCAGGATTTGGACTTTTTGGGTATTATTGACGACAGTACCCACCTAGATATAGAAACATAATATTTTTTTTGAATTTGTACCATAACCTTAAAAAATCACACATATTACATGGCAAAGTAACAATTGCAGGTTAAAGTGGTTAAACAGTGAGCTTGATCAATTTCATTATATTTTTTCAAATTCAACGATAATTTAAAATTAACGACAACACGGGTATTATAAAAAACAGTATTTACTTTATTCATACTATTCCACATCATTCGGCTTGAGTACAGGATAATATTTAATTTCCGGATCCATCTTATCCGTTTGGTTATGGTTTATTATGTTAATAACAATGGAAATGAAAATGATATAAACCAAAATAAATTACATATTGATCTTACTTATCTATTATACGTACCTATCACAATAACAAACTGGTAAATAATTAAAAAAAAAAAATTAGATTTGCACATTTATTCCAGTTGCAGCTAACGGTCTACTACCCTTTACCACCATTCTTAACAGGTACATATATACAATTTTACGCTGTTCGCACTTACGTTACACCGATTCCTCAGTTTCTTTTGTATCGTCTTACCCGTTTTTCAACATCAGTGCTACTACGTGAATATTCTTTGAAAACTACATCATGGTATTGAACTAAATAATCCGTTTAATAAGTGTAACATGAGAAATTACAAAACAGAACAATATATTTGTTTACAGTCGCACACCATACTGTTGATTCAACCAGGTAACAAACCGGAAACAAGAACATATTCTGATTACGAATCTGTTAATGATTGCATGGAAGGTATAGCTATTTAGTACTTTTATACTGTTGTTATTCATATATATATATATTAATGTTCTATTCTTTCAGGTGTTTGTAAAATTTATGAGGAACATCTGAAGAAATTAAATCCAAAGTCTGTGTCTATAACATATGACATAACTCAATTGTTTGAGTTCATTGACCATTTAGCTGATCTTTCATGTCTTGTGTATGTAGACAAACATGAAAATATAAATTTATATGCTTTTATTTATAAAATTATGAATTTTGTTTAGGTATCAAAAAAGTACAATGACATATGCTCCTTACAACAAAGATTGGATAAAAGAAAAAATATATGTCTTATTAAGATGTCAAGCAAATCAACGTCAATAAACCTATAAATTTAATGAAACATTTTTTAATAATTATTATGAGGCTGTTTTTTTTTATTCATATATAATAATTTTGAGTAGTTATAAAATATGTTACATTATAGATATCTATAGCAAATCAATTGTAAGTTGACTTCAAATCATTGATGACATACATTTTAATTATAATATAATATCTTAAAGATATCTTTTATCATAAAAAGTTTCATTTCATTACACAATTATAAATTTAAAAATTGATTTAATTTATATTATTTGCGCCCATTTGTAATTAACAACTTGATTTAATGTTATTCTTACGGAGTTGTGAATTTTTTTATTCCACCAAGTATTTTTTTTGTATACCTAAGTCTTTATTATACAGTAGTTCATCAATTCTACCAAATATTTTATATTATATTGAAACAGGAGAATAATACAAAATAAAAATAGGTATTATTAAAATTTATATTTTTTCTTTGATATCTTCATATTCTTTTCAGTATTTTTACTTCTGCATTTTAAAATAAAATCATAAAATTATCTTGAGTATATAAGTTTCATATAATATTTGCATGTACTAAAATTCAGATCTGAGTAAATATAAAAATATAAATTCTCTAAGTGTTACTAAAAAATATATTATTTTCTCGTAATAATTGTAGTATTTTAATCAAAGCCAAAATATGATGAGTAAAAATAGTAAAATTGGTTTAGTTCAAAAAACTCAATATGATTATAGTATGGTCTTAAAATTTATTAAAATATTCATGATAAAGGTGAAAAATGTGTTTTTTGTCTAATATTAAAATTTATTTGTATTGTTTTAATTAATAAAAATTGTGTGGTTTGTGTAACAACATCAATATTTATTTTACAATGTTATATCATCATAAAAATAAAACTTAAAAACTTTACAAAAAAATGTAATTTTAATTTTAAATACCTCATTCAAAAAATAAAATAAATAATTTAGTAGAAGTCTTTTAATATATATATTTATAACATTGATAATGTATGAAATTGCATAATCATTGTATACAAAGAATGAATTGTAGATCTGATTATATTGTATACAATGTATGTATATGTATTTGTACCAAATTACCCAATATTTAATTACTGGTCTTAATTAAATGTTTTTTTCTGTTATTTTTGGTATATTTGTCATGTAAAGTAATTTTTTACATAATAGATTAAAAATTAAAATATTTATTTAGTTAAATATTAAAGTAAAAGATAATATAGCTTATTAAGTATACAATTAAATTGTATATTGATTTTTGTATTCATTTATACCACAAAAATATAATTATTTATTATGTTATTAAAAATTATCAGGGTATAAAAATCAAAGTTAAAGAAAGATTTTGCAAGTGATACAATTCTGTTTTCTTCATTTACTAAAATAAAGTATGAAACTTACTAGTTTGACTATGAATAATTAATGAACAAATTTTCATATTTATTTTAAATAATACATTTTTGGATTTTGGACCCAATAAATTAGTTCAGGAAAATTCAGTATATTTAGTGATTAAGGATTTTCATACTAGCAATTAGAATTATTCCATTGAGCTCTTCTGATTCAAAGGGTGTCTAATACCTTAACATTTAAAATATTCTCCATGAGTTATTGATATAATGCGTTTTATGTGCTTTGTCATATGTGGATTCAAAGAAGAACTGGGAGCAAGTGCTTCTCCTGTTGGAAAAAATAAAATATTTTTAGAAAAACTAAATAATAAATAAGAAAAATAATTGTTGAGTTTTACTACAATATTATCTTATTAATTTTAGGGGTCTAAGCCACCCAAGACATCCCTACATATGTCTATGATAAACTATTATATAATATTTCTTTAAAGTGCCCTTAATGTAAATTTATGCTGCATCTGCCCTTACTCTATGTTGCATCCTTATTCTAAATTCAGTTTTCTAAAGTATTCTCATTACAATATTAATTTATTGGTATTGATAATTTAATACAGTTTAAATATTACTATTTATTATTATTATACTTGCAGATAATAATAATCTGTATATCTTTACAAGGTTACTAAAAATGTTATTTTTGTGTTCAATGTTAAAGTTACTTTATTATACATATTATACAACAATATAATTAAAATTAATTTTAACTAATTTAAAATATAACTAAAATAAAATGTTATGTTATGTTAATAACAATAATTAGTAAATAACTTAAATAATTTCTTTTCTTATCATTTTTAAATGTACATACTAAGTACTCTAAATTTTAATATACATTTTCAAATTTAATTTCAATCATGTTTATGACCGCAAATTAGGAGAGGATATTTCTGAACATATGATTAAGGAAATAATCCTCCTAAACTCGTAGCCATGGACATAGATATATTCTTATCTGTATCTAGATTATTATTTTATTTTAAAATGGATTTATTTGAAGAGAGTATTTTGTATTTTGAGATATAGTTAAGGATGTCATCTTAGTTGTTTCTTAGAGTGCTGAAGCTGTAGTTTTAGGCCAGCGGAACACAATCAAAACTAATTATCTACGGTAAAAATGACGGAATCATAAGGGTACATAGCTAGGAATTTCCAAGGGGGGGGGGTGTTATTTAACACTGATAAAATTATACACATATAATTAATACCTTTATAAGTACTTTTTGTATAAAATGCATTACAAGTGAATAAGATAATGGTTTATAAGAACATTTTTAATATTATGTATTATTATTATTAATAAAAAAAAAAATGTTATTATTAAATTAACACTAGCTTCTGTGTGTCTCGCTTTCATAAATTAATATTCAAACATTTTTATGTAGAATTACAACAATCCACTATGGTTATGAATTGTGTGATAATTATTATTTTTGATAACATAAGGGTGGAAACATGGTTTAAGATATACGTTTAAGATATAAGTATATCTTAAATCGTGGTGGAAACCATGATTTGAGTTGGGGGCAGTTGTCCGAAAAATGATAAGGACCTGGATCGAAAGACGGCGGCATAAGATGTGTTGCCTACATTAAATTTCTAAAAATTATATTGTAAAAATAATTTTTTGTTTGTGAAGACATACTGTTTAAGTGAAACAATTTCAAAAATTTTTCTTTTTTACATGGGTTTTAGCCAGTTATTTATTTTATCATGCGTCGGACTATTTGGATGTATATCTGATTAACTGTGCTGTCATTTGTTTGTTGTCTACTACATTTCGATTGCTGTATTGCTGTGCCGTCAATTGGAACTTTACTGTTTTTTTTTTTTATTTCATTGACCGACTTCCCACAAATGATGAACTTGCACAACATCAACGACTACGCGAACAATATAATTGTATGCCCTACCAACAAGGGGTGTCGTCAGATGATATACTAATCTATGCGTCAGATGAACGAAGGCATTCTCCTCAATCGTCTCAAGGATGAAGTCAGGCATTACCTCAGCACGGACACCATAGAACCATAGTATGACGATCCCGAAGACGCCTCAGACTTCCCGATAGAGTTTATTCATTCGCTCAACCCCACGGGACTCCCTCTTCATGACCTGGCTGTCAAGGTGGACGCTGTCGTCATGCTGCTGAGAAACCTGGATGCCAAAAGAGGACTTTGCAATAGTACAATGATGGTAATTGTTGAGCTTCGACGTTTGAATTTCAGAGCTGGGTTGCTCAACGCTACCGAGCACGACGACGATATCATTATTCCCAGGATTCTGCTGACCACTACCGAATCTGACGGCTTACCCTTCTAGTTGCAGCGAATGCAGTTCCCTGTTCGATTGGCTTTTTCGGTGACCATCAACAAGTCTCAAAGACAGACTTTCAACCACGTTGGAATATACCTGCCTTCTGTGTTCAGGCATGGACAGTTATATGTGGCATTTTCCAGGGTGAGAAATGCTGAATCAGTCAAAGTATATATATCGACCGATGCCAATGGAGTTACAAAGAATGTGGTATTCTGTGAGGTTCTTTAAATATTTATTTACATTTTATGCACTCCGATTGTGAGAAAGGCGTTGGCGACCTCCACGTGGTCTTTCTTGGATGCGTTTTTCACTAAGAATGTTTAGAGTGTTAAACGTAACTAACGCCAACATTTATATTTATACACTTATTATAAAGTATTCACATATACTAATTTTTTAATTTTCTTTTTTCAGACATCAAGGAAGATCGTTTATTTAAAATTTTTTGTGTGCAGACTCGCATTGTATATATCGATTAATTATTATTGATAGAATACATTATGCATTATGTCTTCTTTCTTTGAACTGACTACTGTAAATATACTGTATTTGATAATTTTTTAATTTTGATATAATTTCATCTGTCATTTATGAGCCAAATAAATTGTATTTAACATATTTTTAATAAAAGTGTCCCTTCATTATGCTATAGGTTTGTTACAGGAGAAGACTCAAATAATATTTTTATTTTTGCATTACCAAATTGGAACTGAAAAATTCTAACACTATAACTAACACCAATGTTCATTGTTGTGAAATAAACATTTATCATTAAGTATTCGCTTGTAACAAAATCTATCTACATATTAATGCTTATTTCTGTTATTTAAATGAAATGTAATTTTTTTTATCCATTTAATTATTGTTGGTTGTACTACATATTGATTGATAATTAGAAATCAAACATGTTATATATTGCATTTTTAAATTGTGATATTCGCATTGTACCTTAACATTAAATTGTTTAAGTATTACATTTTTTAATTGTACCATACTTTAAAAAGCTATACGTTTTTAATGTGTTTTTAAATTATATTAAAATGTATAACTTTTATTCCTTTCGATATGCTAAATTGAAATATCAAGATCTATATGCATATTAATACTTTTTTAAATTCTATTCCATCTATTTAATAATAAATGATACATTAAAACTATAACTATTGTTGAGGAGACACAACGTTCTATGGGTTTTATTATGCTCGATTATTTTCAAATATAATGTGATTAGCCATTTGCTATTTGATTGTTTTACTTTTCATTTATGGTTTTATATGTTTGACACATGTCAATTAAGGGTATGTAGTACTAATAATGAAACAATTAGGTAGGTATATTAACTTTTTTACAATTAAAAACAATTGTTGGTGCTATTTATACAAATTAAACAACAATGTAGGTACTCTTAACAATTACATTCAATATTTTGATTCCAATTTTCTACAGTAAAGAATTACAATTTACAATTCTTACTCCATGTGGACTACATGAATATAAAATCCTAAAAAAAAATTGTGCCTACAATGTCTGCTAGATATTGAACGCTGTTGACGCCGAAGGCGTCTTAATTTCCACTATGATTTAAGATACTATCTTACCAGTGGCGGATCCAGGGGGGGGCAATGGGGACATTTCCCCCCCCCCCCCAAATTGTCTTATATTTTATGTCATCATAGATATTCATATTTCTTGAGTTACAGTTACAGTTAGGTACATTGACCACTTCGCCAATAAAAAACAGCGATGTTTAGACTTTGTATTATAAAATGTACTATAAAATATAAATTTGTAAGAAATTGTTGTAAATGATATGGAACTTTTTCCTGTCAAAGCAAAACTTTCTTTATATCCATTTAAAAAACATATCTATGTTATATATGTATCATGTATGTATTATAAATATCTAAGTTAATAAGTTAATAATTTTGTATGAGGGTTAACTAAAATTTTTAATTTAATTTAAATTTTCAACATTTATAGAGTTAATAATTATTTTATTATTAATATATTGTTATGTAAATATATAAAAAATAATATTAGTTTTGAAATTTAATTCGTTATATTATATTTAGTTATTTAAGATATAAATTGAATTTAAAATGTTGAAAGTTTCATTAACTTGAATTATAAATATTTTAAAATTAAATTATTTTATGGATAAGCTTGACATTTTTATATAATTGTTAATAATTAATAGGATGAGAAATTTTTAATTTAAGTTAGTAAAAATGTATTATTTTATTTAATAAAAATTTTTTAAATTTAATTTATTTTTAAAATTATATTTTATAAATTAATAATAATTAATCTACAGTAATAATGATTAAATAAGTATAATTTATATTTATAAATTATAATAGTATATTGCATATAAACTTAAAATAACAAAAAAAAATAAATAAAAATATTACAAAAAAATCGTAGCCTCACATTTTATTTTTGTAGGCCCTAGACACTGTGCCTATAGTGCATATGCCCTTATACGGCCCTGGGTAATTTTATCGGAACTGTGTACACTGACTGGGCGTTTAGCGTTAGCAATAATATTTCTAATGAAGCGGTGAGATCGATGTTCTAGAACATTCGGTTTACCCTCACCCTTCCAGTTCGGTACGACCGTTTGCATGTCAATCGGATTGCCATCGGTGCCGCAAATAAAGCACTCCGAGTGTCGCGAGCTTGCATAAAGGACATAGGCGCAAATAGTGTTTGAAATTTGGGGGGACTGAAGCCGTAGCTCAGTTCAGGATACTGAATAATCTTATGATGCTTTTAAATTATTACAAAACCACTAAAAAAATTTACCTTGCTGCAGCAACATGAATTATAAATAAACATAAACATAAATATATATAAATTATATATATATTATATACCATCTAAATTAAAATGCACATAATAATCTAATATTATATTAACACATTGGTATTTTTTTTGACATCAATTTTTTTTATTATTCTTATACTAAGCCTCATTACAATAATTTAATTCTCCTTTCGGGTTTACTAAAAGTATTTAGTTTCTTATCAGACATCAGTGCTGCACATTTCCCACTAACTATTCTTCAGATTAGCGTGATCACGTGGTTCTCGACGCATCAATCGAAATTCGATTATCATTTTTCAAATCATTCGTTACACGCGAAAAGTGATATTTCTTTCGAAATTACATTGTAATTTATAATGTGTATCTTATAGTAAAATCATTTGTTTTGGGGGGGGGGGGCTATAGAAATTTTTACATAGCCCCCCTAGCCCCTCCTTATTTGCGCCTATGATAACGGACCTACGAGTCGCCCGGGAATGTTTGGTGCTTGGTCTCGTGATTTTGTAATTAAGTACAACGCTGCGTTAATCACGCTGATGAGCTATGTTGAGTCAAATACGTGCAAATACAAAATATAAGAATAGATTGATGATTTAAAGTCTATAATTGGAATAAAAGCAAATGAGTTTAATTCTAAACCTATTCATATTGATAATCAATGTATTGAAAAAATTGATATGAAAGTTCTAAATAATAGTATATTTAAAAATACAATTTTAGTTAAATTTAAATTAATTAGAAGAAGAATATTATTCTATAATTGCAGTATGAATCCAAAAGGTTAATTTAAGCTTATTTTTCTAATTTAATTATATTTAAGTGTTTATGCATTTAATTTTTTGAAATTTAAGGTTTAGTTTAATTCTAAAAGTATAAATTGATAAAAGTATTAAAATACATGATTTACTCTATCAAAGTAATCCTTCGTCAGGCATATTATTAAAAAAATGTTTATTGGCTTAAACATTTTTAGAAAAATTAAATTAATTTAAATTAAAAAAAAAAACCGGATGGGCCTCGCTCTGCTGTACAGTTAGGGGTGGAGTGCACCTCGCTTATAGGATAGGTCATTATTATAATGGATTTGTTAAATTTGAATGCAATGATAGATATCATTGTATACGAATAACGATTCTGAACGGAGTTCATATGTTTGTCTAGGATATAATATATTGTTATTTATAAACATTGTAAAAAGTATATTTTATTTTGAAACGATAAATATATTTTTCAATTAGGATGGGTTGGCAGTTGCATACAGCGATATAGTTTGTCAGTCTAGAACATTCTACATTATATTATATTTTACATGTAATTTTATGTCAATATTCGCTGTTCAAACGCTTATAAAAAAGAATTGTGCCTATGGATTTTAATAATTTTTGAATGACATTAAGAACTACTTCTGTGGAATCTTCGATTAAATTTTCAAGTATTTTGTAGTAGCCAAATTTTTTTTATCACCGATTATAAATATTAAATGTAAAAAAATCGAATATTTTAAATGCCTATAAGTGGCTTAAAAATAAATATAATATTTTGAAAAAAATATTGCATAAAAGAAATACCAATCTTAACAGCTGGTAGAAATTTCAAAAATCTGCGACTTATACTTTTTGAATTATAACTTATATTTAAAATCGTCTGAGAATAAATCGCTATTTTATGCAGTTTCGTAAATATTTAAATTTCAAACAGTCATACAATTTTTTCCTCTTAGTCCGGTAGAAATTTTTTTAAAGATTTTTGAAGAGTAGCTCATAGATAACCTAGTGTTAAAATTTTGAACCTTAAGTATGAACAAAAAAAATTTTATGAATTTTTATCTACAAAATAACTTGCAAATTATCGTGATTTTTACACATTTTATACAAATTTGAGCATTAAGGGCTTATAAAAAAAAATCGAGTTAACCGATCACCGATATTTTTTAGTTACGATAAGTTTAACTTATTATAAACCTAGTATTAAATTTTCAAGAGTTTTCGCTCAACCAATTAAATTTTATAGATGTTTAATTTATGTTTTTTTTTTTGTAAAAAGTGGGCTCTCCACCCGTTCCAAAAAAGAAAAAAAGAAAGAATAATAGTATATATAAAAAATTTATAAATATGTATAATAGTATTTATATATAGTACGTATAATAATGGTATATTAATATATATATATATATATATATATATATATATATAAATTAATTAGCTAATATCAATTTATACATTATTTGATTATTATATATAATAACTATTATAAATATTTCATTATTTAAGAAAGTCTGTAAACGCGTGCTGTCGACACCGTTGCCGCTGCCGACCGAAAAACGGAATTTACAGCGGTTACCGAAACCGCGGAGCTCAATCATTTGTTTGCGCGAAGGAATCACTCTTTCTTTGTGGACCGACTATAGACGGACTTCAAAGGCTGTTCCCATCATTCTTTAAACACCGCACGGACATAACTTTGTTCAAGTGCATTTCAATGGTTGAACCCCTTGCGTCGGTTGCTTTGGTCATGGTTCGATTTACATTCAAAGGTACGTCTATATCCGAGTCTACTTCAATGGGCACATCAATAACCGAGTCTTCTCCCATAAGTACGTCATAGGACGTGTCAATTTCCATAGGCTCACCGAATTCCATTTATACTCTTATATAATATTCTCTTATATAAATATATTAAATATATTGAACCGTACGTATGGCAAAAGGAATGAAACAATTTTAATTAAAATGTATTAACAGCGAACCGCACCTACTGGAGGTCGTGACATTACCATAGATTAGTAGGCTACGTGCAACGGGAAAACCCATAATACCTACGTGACCGGATGGCGTCATTCGACGGTGTAACCAACACTCACGTCATTCGACAGTTTAGCCAATACTTGCAACGTATTACAATCCAACGTCACAATATATTATATATACAGGAATATATTACATTTTTCAATATATTATTGTTCTAAACTTGTATGCTATAAAATTTTATATTAGAAAACTTTGAGTATAGTGTATGAATAAAACGCACACTATAACTATATCGATAGTTTTAATAACACAGTGTACAACATAATCATTGTAAAGTGAATATTTTTATTATTATACAACGTTCCAGTAATATAGGGTTTAAGTAAATAAACTATACTAAGACAATAATATTTACATAATATATTATTAGGAAAAGAGAAGTGTATTAATAACCAAGCTCTTGGGTACAATAGTACTACACTCTTGTTCGAGCATTTCTCACTCCATTACTCTGCAATCCAATTCGAGCAAAGTACACAGTATAGTTTAGGGTACCCCCAGACTACAGACTTTTTATCGGCCGATAGTTTAGTCGGCTTTTAAATAGTATGAAGGTTAAATGTAAGAGCCCACATTATAACGATTTGGTATCGGCTGATTAATAAAGCCGGGTTTACACGTAACAATAAATCGTTACGATGTGATTGACAATTTATCGTCATTTTTATTGTACCAATTAATCGAAATAGTGAATATTGTTTACAAGCTACGATTACTTGTCCAATATTCTTTGTCGACCACGGTTCATCACAACTCAGTTGACCATTAGCTTTCGCCATGGAGGAAGTACTGTTGTGGTCGTTATATCTAGTTTATTTAGCGAAAAAAGCAAAACAGTCACGAAGACCAAGAAGAAAGTAGATTCTTTGCTTTTAACAAGCCACAACCAGGGAAAACTTTGATATAGCTCAATGAATTCTCTCAAGAAGTCTCGAGGTGTTAGCTTGTCACGAGATGTTTATTCTGCCATGATAATTTGAGTAAAAATAAAAAAAATTGTCAACGAATAACGAACTATCCTCCGTGAACGGCCAATGCAAACTAAATCAAATTGTAGCGATAAATTGTTGCTACATGTTTACATGTTCCAACTTGTAACGATTTGCAGAAATTGATGCCGCTCGGCATCAATCATCCGACCAATTCCAATTCCAATAAATCGTTACAATGTCCTATTTATACATAACGATAAATCGAAACAATTCGATCGTTACGATAGATTGCTGGAATTTATTGTTACGTGTAGACCCGGCTTAAGTTTGATGGGCTGCACGATTGCCTTCAAACTAAATAGTCGGCGAACTATCGGTCGTTTTAAACTATCTGTTTAATCTGTATGACGCTCTCCCATCGCCCGCACACATGCCGATTAATTAGTTGGCCGACTAGACCTAGAAGATAGAGTCGACACAGGAAGTTACTGCTGCTAGAAGATGTCGCTGCTTATCGAATCATTTATTGAAAATTTAACAAGAGGAAATCGAAAAAAGACCCGCGCTCTATAAAAAAAATTTAAAAGGGTACTCTGATATAAATTCTTCTTAATCCTTCTTCTTCGTTGTATCAGAGCAATAATTACATTTCTGGACAATATTTGGTCATTAATATTCACGCGACCACTTTCTTCAATAGCAACTTTACATATAATATAATATATCAACTATATAACAAAATTGTCGATAACAATGATCGGCCGACTGTTGGCAGGTGTGCGCAGTCACCGCCAATCCGACTATTTAGTTGGTCTAGTGTGCGCGCTAACAGCCCAACCCGACTTAACTATCGGCCGATAAAAAGTCTGTAGTCTGTGGGTACCCTTAATATATTTTAAAAATACATTTATAGCATAGTGGAATAAGAGCATTAAAAAATGTAATATTGTTTACTTTATTTTATTTTTGTCATTACTTCACATAACTTAGAAGAATTTGTAGGCTGCCATTTATCACGGCGACAATTTTGTAATCAAATTTTTCGTCTTTCAGGGTTTCGTAGAAACCGAAAAAGACGAAAACCTTTGTTACGTGTATTGGAACAATTTACCGCTGTACAACCACCCATTTTTTATAGTTTCACACACAATATAAAACTTACATAATATTACTACAATATTTTAAAATTTCCGTTTATGACGTTCAGCTGAATGGCCTGAATCTGTTATCACTATGTATCAATTGTCGCAAAATGGCGGACGATCATAATAACATTTAGAGAGCCTTGATATTAAAATATTAATATTTAATATCAAGGCTCTTTACCCACATTTAAGCCTCGATTACACTGAGCGATTTTGCACGCTGATCGCCGGCGAATTAACTCGCTGCGACTGAAGTCGCTCAATGTAATCGGTCTAGTCGCCCTCTCGCCGCGTGTTGAATACTCGCTGCTCGCCCGCGATTAAAATTGACGGCCGGGCTACTTTAATCGCTAGTCGCTGGCGTTTTTACACTCCTGCGAGTGAAATCGCTCAATGTAATCGGACAAGTCGCTACACTCTCACTGTGAGATTAAAGTCGCGCGCGTGTGAGACTTTAATCTCCGACACGCAGCGTGTAAAATCGCTCAGTGTAATTGAGGCTTTAGAGAGAACAGAGCGTTATTATTCGACAGTGTGACCATACGCATGATATTTAAATTTAATAATAATTATAATGTAAGCATGGAGGTAATGTGGAACAAGCACTCCACGGTATGGTTCTGTGGTATTTCTTTGGTGGTACTAATATACCTTGTTTTGTGTTTATAAGTTATAACAGCTGAGTTCTTATCATTAACTTATTACTGTGTATTGATATTGAAAAAATTTCAGTTAAAATTATTTTTCAAAGTTTTAATTGTAATACTCCTTTTCTTAGTACTTCTATTTTTTTGAACTTTGTGTTTGATAAAGAACATTTTTTCAAATAAACATTTGAAACATTTTTTAGATTAAGAGTGATTGATTAAGGATTAAGTAAATAAATAAAATAGACAAATGGCTCAAGTAAGATTAATGAAATAGAGATTTAGAAATTATTGTTGATTTAATTATACTACACAATTGCACATTGCAGTTAGATAAAATTGTGGCAGCTTTTCGTCTAACTGCACAATTTCCAGCATTAATATCTGCTAGAATACTCAGTTGCTCAAGCAATAATATTAGTCTTCAATCCGTCTGGAGTCAAAGGGTTTTAGAGCGGCTAACATCAACTACATTCCGACAAATAACTGTATCTGATTATAAAACTTTTACTACGGTTTCACCTCCATCTGACATAACAAACGAGTATAGATTAAGCAATTAAAGACATCTTAAAGTGTATAGATAATATATATTAAAAATGTAATGATATAAATTTAGGGTGATAAGTTCTTACTCCAAATCATTAAAGTATTTTTGCGTTGTCAGAGAAGTAAACTCTGTAAATGAAAAAAAACAGTACTTAGAAGTATGGGCTGATGGTTCACTAATAAAAAATTTTGATCTAAGTGCTTTGGATGTACATGGTAAAGTATATGGTGATGGTTAGTAATATTTTACTTGTATAATTGTAATTCCAATTCTTTATATTGGTTAACTCTGTTTTTTTTTTTTTTTGTTTAATTTAATTTAATTTTTTTTTTTTAAGTTGAATTTGCAACTTTACAATGGTCACCTGATGAAACTAAAATTATTTACATTGCTGAGAAAAAAGTTCCTAAATCAGAACCATTTTATAAACAAAAACCAAAAACATCTGTTGTTAATGATGCTGTGGATAATATTCCTGTGCCGGTATATTTGTTACTCACATATATAATTATGAAATTAACTATTATATTAATAAGGAATTAATAAGTAGGGGAAAGAATATGAATGGAGCCAAGATTGGGGTGAACAGTTGGTTGGAAAAATTAATCCAGTTTTAGTTATATGTGATATAAAAGCTGATAGCATTGATGTTCTTTCTTATATTCCAAATGATATTAATCCTGCATCAGTTATATGGAATCCTGATGGAAGTGGAGTTGTTGGAGTTGGATATATAATTACACCACGGAAATTTGGTTTAATTTACTGTACTAATCGCCCCAGTCATATATTTTCTCTAACATTAGATGGTCAATACAGTGAGTGTGTTTTTACTGTTAACATATGTATTACTATACTGATATTGGATTCTAATTATAATTCTCATGTGATAGTACTTTTATAGATCTGTTAAATTATCTTCAGTATGGGTTATAATTTTACTTTGTACCCGGGTACTGACGGTTAAACAAATGGTTGTATTGTATAAGTATTTTTAATTATATTTTTACATTAAAAATTATTAGTTAAATTCCAATACTTTTTAAGTTGAATTTGTAGAGTATTTTCACTTTATGATTGAAGTACGTGGTATTGCGACTCATGATAAAGTACTATCACCTAAACAGTTATTCAAGGATTAGATTCTCAATTAAGATAACCAGATCGGATTATATAAAATGGCTATAATATAGTAGTGCAAGTTAACAATTTTGTAAAAATAATTCTTACTAAAAAAAATTACATAAACAATAATTTATTCTATTTTTGTATGTAAGACGTAAATAATAATAATAAATATTATAATTAATATTTAATTAATTAATGTACTAAATAATACTGATAATTACACTGCTAAGAATTCAAAAATTATTGTTCCATTAATTTTTAAGTTAAATATATATGTATATTATGTCTGCTAATTATATAAATTTATTGGTGAGGTATAAAAATGAATATGTCTTTAACTTAACACATTAATTGAGTATGTTAGAGTCAAGTCACATATTCCAGAAATTGCTTTTTTTAGAAAACGAAAAAGACTAAAAAGAAAGGTACTGTTACATTAAATAAAACCAAAATATATCATTATTGTATACTTTATCTTGAGAAACACAAATCTTTCATAATAAATATGATTTTCATTGTTTAAATTTTTTTTAAGTTAGAAGTTTAGAGCATGTGAGTTATGATTTATAACTTATAATAATAATAAAATAGAATAAATTATTATACATTTATATATTTTGTTTTTTTACTAGTAAGATTCTAATCGTTATTAAATATTTAAAAGTTTTAACATTTTTATTACTTGTGAACAAATAACTAAAAATAATAGTAAAATATGATAAAGTAATTATATTTCTATTTAACCAAATTGTTATTACATTTTAGCTTTTAACATTATTTTTATACAATTTCTGTAATGTCTTCTTGTACTAGTTCGCAGTAAGGTTCTGGTTCATCAGATTGATCCTCTGGATTTTCCAAGCTTAGTCTGGTATAGAATTCCAACTCCAAGTTACTTTTTTATTCTAGTCCAAAATGAGCTTCTAAAAGCTTATGTACGTCATTGGATTTTGCAATAGGTTGAATATTTTTTTTCAAAATATCTGCATTAAATAAAATACCAGGCAATTCTTTCTTTTTCTTCAACTGAATTAATGATTTATAAACTCCCTATCCATTTGGTATGAACCTTCTCCTTTAACAATGATGTTATCAGTTGTTTTTTGACTTTTAAAAAAAAATGCGTTTTGCTTGCGATATTTGGAATGGTCATGAAGCTATATTTTTAAATGTAGTACGAGCCTCTGATCTAAAATGTTTTACCTCACTGTCAGTGCCAACATGTTTTGGTATCATACTTTCGAGTTTCATTAATTTCTTCTCAATTATGCACAATACACGGTCTGCTGTAAAAAGCTATGTCCAGTGATTGGAAAATCTACTTCAACCTCTTCAATATGTTGTGGTGCTTTATTGGATAATAACTAGGCATGAACCATAGCGATAATAGAAGAATTTTTATTTTGCCCACCGCAACCGTCAGAAACCAATTGTATACTCATAAAGTTTTTTTTGTCGACCGTATTTAATTTATCAATAACATATGAAGCTATCATATTTGAGTCTCTGTTATACTCGTTTTCAATCCAACAATATGAAGTAACCTTAGATTTATTTAACAAAGACTAACTGTGGTCTTATACGATTGCAACATTTTGTAAATAAACTTAGTGGGTCTAATAAGCACGTTAATTGGGCATTTAGGTAATGGGAGATTTTTTTGACAATCGATATATAAAATTAATAATTGGGGATCAGTGTTTTTCAAAAGTTGGTTCATAAAAAGCATTAAAGTGAAGTTTATGCAATGTTTTCTTGTTCTCTATTTGTTACTTTTTTTTAGGATCTAACTTTTTTCGCTTAGTTAAATATAAACATGTGGAACATAAATCCTTTCTTGGGTGATCAAAACTAAAATTATAACGGGTGTTAAAAATGTGACGAAAAAAATATGGTTTCACCGGTAAATTTTCCGTGTGTGACGAATAGATATCTCACATCTTTTTTACATTGAGTTCACCAGGTAAATACTTTCGGGAGGTCTGTCTGCGGCATTAATGCGATTCGATGCAAAGAAATCTCTTAATAAAATTCATGATATATTCTCTTTTAGGCTTATAAGTATCATTTTGTTTAAAACCATCTCGTTTTTCTTCAACAAAACCTTCATTATGAAATGCTTTAGTAATACGATTAACTCTAGAACGAGAATCATGTAGGATATTGAGGAACGCATCCATATAGACGGGGACTAATACTTTTTCGCGATTTCTTACAAAATATTTTCTCGTTCTATCCATTTGAGATTTATTTGTGTTGCCTTTATCTTTATGTTTGTGACGACTTTGAACAATATTAAATTTAATTTAATTAAGAATAAACTGATCTTGGATCTTCTTATCTGGTACTCGATGAAATAAGCTGTGAAATCCACTTATATCTTTCATTGTAAGTGAATTAGGTACATTTGAATTTGTTTGTATCGTGATTAAATGTCGGACGTACTGATACCATTGTTGGTTTATAACTACATTGAACAAAATATTAGCTATGTTAAATTAATTAGTTGATACATAAATAATTTAGGCATACTTATATTTTACTGGACATCCTTTTTTTTTTAATTTTTTTTTGGGCCGCTTGTCGGGTGAAATATATCTTTCGATAGTAGGTAATTTAAAAGTAAATTGCAATTCAATTAAATTAAATAATATTTTAAATACACGTCAAAAGAAATATTATTTACCGTTGTTCTTGTTTTCGGCGTCAAAGACACTAGGTAATGTACTAATGCACATTATCAAAACATAAATTTATACAATATGATACTAAACAACGGTTCTAAATTTATATATTACTATTATACGTTTTAATATGTGCACAAATATTGTTCAGGGAAGACCAACAAAAACATATATTAGAAACAACAGTAATTATTTACGTTTCTCACGCATTAAGTTATTTTTAATTACAAAACTAACATGATCCATGGAATATGTGACTTGATACATACTACTTGGTTCTTAGTGACATTTACATGAGTTCTTATGAATTTTAAAACCAACTGATTATATATTTTAATTCTCCCGTCAAAAGTTCTATGAGACAGAATCGGCAACTCATTTTACCATTTTTTGGTACATATGACTTGATTCTAGCATACTTAATTGATCATAGATGAACATTCAATAAATATTTCATTGTAATAGTTATTATTAAAGTATTTATGTATAGAATTTAGTATATATATATATATATATATATATATATATATATATATATATATTACAGCTGTGTTGAGTTCAGATTCAGAACAATTGTCTGTAAAATCTCCCAGGTTTAATATAAACGGCACGAAGCTAGTATGGTTGGAACATTTAGCTGGTGGACCACATCATTCATGTTTTAAATTAATGTTATATAATTGGCATACTAAAGAGGTAGCTTTTGGTTTACATTTTACTTCTTAGTAATATGTTTTGTTTAATAATTAATTATATTTTATCTAGATTAATACAGTAATTGATATAATTAAAGATTCAACCAATCTCAAAGTTAACAATGGAAAAATGCCATTCTATGGCTTATATAATCAAAGCTTAGGAATAAGATGTTGGTTAAATGATGATAAAACTCTTTTGTTGAGCACACCTCAAGGTGGTTCAATACATTCATTTGCTATTGACACTGGTAATGATTTTACTACTTTAATAATTATTGTAATCTAAACATAATAAAATAAATATAGTAATATAGTAAAGTAATCATTTTGCAGAATCAAAAGAAATCCATTATCTCCCAATTACAAAACCATTTCATGAAAGTGTTAGTGTAATAGATGTGTATGATGACATTGCAGTTTTTTATAAATCTTCTCTTAATAAACCTGGGCTACTAATTACCATCAAATTGCATTCTTTGAACGGAGTTTATGACTTTAATAATATTTCTATAAATGAAATGTCTCCATCTTGCAGTCTTCCTAATAGTGAGGAATTTTTTGTTAAGATTTAAAAAGCTACATGAAAGTGCACAGAAATCTATATAACATTTTCAATTTATAGATAAACCCACAACAATTTTTTATGGTCCAAAAAATAATAAGTGTCCCTTGATTGTATTTCCTCATGGAGGACCACATTCATCATCTGTAGATTCATATTCAGGAATCATTGCTTTCTTTGTTCAGATTGGTAATGTAAATTTATAATAAGTATTAATTTTGAACCTTTGGAGTGTTTAATTTTATAATAATGATAAGTTATTGTAACAAAATTACATAAAGGTATACAACTTGCGTATATATTGCTAGTTATAAGATTGTCTTATAAAATATAATCATTGCTGGAATGTGAATGAGTTATTCTTGATTAAAATGTTTTCAAAAATTACATTTTATAAGACCTATTTTCTTTGAAAGTGGAACACTAATATTATATTTACTTCTTAGTATACTTATTAAAATTAAAAAAATAAGATTAATTGATATTATTTTTGTATTATTAAAATATCTTTATAACTTGTACTAAAAAAGATTTTATATATAAAATATTTTTTTAAATTTTAATTGTACAAAGTATTTTTACTGTTGTTCATTTTATCAGGTTTTGCTGTATTACTTATCAATTTTAGAGGATCAACAGGACTAGGTAACAATTACCTTGAATCATTACTTGGTAACATAGGTGATGCTGATGTCAAAGATATATATAATGCAATTCAATCTAACTCTTTGTGGTCTGATAGGAAGTTAGTACTATTTGGTGGTTCACATGGTGGTTTTTTAGTTACACATCTAAGTGGACAGTATCCAGTAAGTACTTCTTAGTATACCAAATACACCTATATAGTTAATATTGGGAACATCTGTTTGGTTTGTGTATTAAAATTCATTGTTTAAGTATGTGTGTATATGACTTTAATAACAATTTTAAGTTTTATGCATGTACGTTTACTAATGAATAAATCATTTTACATTTTTATACCAAAGTAAAAATTATAATATGAACATAAATTAAGTTGAGAGTGTATGTTACTAGGTGCACAGATATTTACATATATAGATTTGATGAAAAAAATATAGATTTTAATACAATTGTTGAGATGTTTTTAAGTACATGTGCAATGAAGGGCCTAGTAAATAGCCCTTCCTTACAGAGAAGGATTATTTAGTTAAATTAGTTATGTTGAAATAGTAATAATTAAAACAATTTTTTAAGAGTAATGATTTTTCGATAAATAATTGAAAAATTGGGGTTAAGTTGGAGACATTAGGGTTCCACGAAACACAAATAATTTCTTAAAGATTCCATAGTGGTGAAAGTTTGGAGACTTATATAATATTTCTCATTCCTACCCTTTCAATAAATATTTCTGGTTCTGTGCCTGCCATAAGAAATTAATAGAAACTTCTTTATACTACACATGGATGAAATTATAAAAAATTATTTTATTTTTGAGTTATAAAGTATATTTACCTAATAATCATTTTTAAAAATATCTTATTTATTTATACCAAAATTGGATAAAAATATATTTTTTATTGTGAACTTAAAAGATTATAATTAACATAATTAATTTTATTCTTGGTATCTGAATAAATTTATATATTAAAGTAAAATTTTGTTCTACAAGCTAAAAATGTTGCTGATTATTGGTTTTATTTAATAGTTTACATTTTTGAAATGTATAAAAAAATTTTATACTTGCCTATGTTTAAACAAATTATTTAACTAATGTTGTTTCGTTGATTAATTTATTTTTAGTCTGTATTTAAAGCAGTAACTGCACTGAATCCTGTGACTGATTTGCTTTCTATGTTTGGAACTACAGATATTACTGAATGGTATGTTATTTAAAGCAGATAATTTATACATAGTAGTGTTATTTTAGAATAAATTAGAAGAGTAACCAAAATAGTAGGTAAATAACTGTTTCTACTCGAAATATGGTAGTCAACATTTTATTATTGTTTTTTACTTATGACTTATCAAATTGATAAGATTCCCTGTTTATCTAATTTTCTATTGTATATATACATCTCGTGTACATTTTTTACATTTTTATTTATGAAATTAATTTTTTACAGGGCTGTAATTGAAGCAGGTTTTAATTATTCTGATTTGAATACCTTGGTCGATTCCAAAGATGTGATGATAAAACTAGCTGATTGTTCACCATGTAAATATGCTCATAAGGTTCAAGCTCCTACATTGTTATTGCTTGGTGAAAAAGATCTACGTGTTCCTCCATCGCAGGGTCTTTCTTATTACCATCTTCTTAAGAAGCATGGCGTTACTACTAAGTAAAATTAATTTACTATGGTTTAACAGAAAAATTGATAATACTAACTGATATACTTTTTTATTTCAGAGTATTGATGTACAATGACTGTCATCCATTAAATACCGACGCTGCATTTATGGATTTTTCAATAAACACTGCATTATGGTTTATCAAATACACTAGCGAAGACTCAGAATAATGTATAATCCTTTTTTTCTAGTGTTCAATTTTAGAATCATTTTTATTATAAAATTCTTTCATTTATTTTTCAAGTAAAATTTTATAATAATTTATATTTATACATAAATAAAGAGCATTAAAAATTCTTAAAAATATATATTTTCAACTTTGTATCAACAATTGACATACTATGTGTATGTGTGTGTATGTTATGTAATGTACCTGCCTTGGAATAAAAATGAAATTGACTTAATCTGTGACAACTTGAACCCCAAATATAAAATATTATTTGTTTTTGGGTGTATTTTGTTAACAATTAAGTCCTAATGCATTTAAATTTGAAATAATCATAGTTAAATTCTTCACACAAAATATGTATTCTAAAATTAATTAATCAATTATTAAATGAGTAATAATATGTATACACTTATTGGTAATACTCATTTACAGTAATTGAGAGCAACAATCACTTCAAATAAATATAAAAGTCATGACTTAATTAAAGAAATAGTCAACTACCAATGGTACATTCAAATAATCATCAATTTCAAATGAGCACATGAGTAAACGAAATTTGTCGACAATATTGAACAAAATTAATAACATTGGTTGGAAAATTGGCTACAAAATATGGTTGCTGTTTACTATCTATCTGAGCACTTTCCCTTGCTGGGACCTATACACGATGCGTGCGACATGATCAAGGGTAACACGTTTTGTTCGAAACTTCCGACAAACAAGTGAGCCCATGGACCTCGAGCCCAAACCGCTACGTCCTCACCACCGTGTGTTTCCAATGACATCGGTACCAAGGATGGGTAAAGTGCGAACTTTTCACCTACGATGAAAATATAACGTCGAAATTATTTTTATCTAGAGAAATATTGGAGCACGCATTCGAAATTCGTGATTATTGACTTACCGTAATTCGACGGTTCCTTCTCGTACATGTGCTTTTTGGCCGATGGTCCGTTCGCGTAACTTAAAATCGAATACGTTTCGCCACCGCGGTCTACGTGTCCGACAACACGATCATCTCTGGACGGATATCCGTTGATGGTCATCGTGTGTGAGTGGTCAGACGTGACGACAATCAGCGTGTTCTTCGGGTTCGTCATAGTGTCGGCCACATTTACGGCTCGAGAAAAAGCTATTGTCTCGCTCAGGGCCATGTGTGCCTGCAGCATATGAAAAACGGATGGGCATACACCGATAAATAATACGGACGTGCACAATTTATAATTATGTTGTAAGTGTTCGTAAAAAAGGCGGACGTTGGTCAAAACGTTCCTTCAAATTCCCAACGATTATTGCCCCTTAATTGATTTTAATTATTATATTTTCCTACATATACATATATTTCCGCTCGGTATACAATATATGTGTATAGATTTTTAATGATGGCGCATTAATGTGAATAAATTATGAGCGATGTATTTTATTATCTTACGTCATGGAATCAGAGAACGGTAACTTTAATTATTATGTCTTGCGCTCATCTCTGAACTTCTTTGATCCGCTATAAGTTGAGCAGTGGATCCGTCGTAAAAGACGGCTGCACATTACAGTCATATCGCAACTTGCATTCACATGCAGTGAAAACTTTTAGAGAATAAATCTCAAATGACCAAAGGAATATTTGTTCTTGATTCAATTTATTCCAACTGTTAGTCTATAGGTAGTATGTCCAGATTAAATGTCCGTAACCACTACATCCACAATATAATGACTATTGTAGGATTACAGAACCGAGTACCTACATGATTTCCAACTAGGAGAAGTTTCCGTACAATACCGATAATCCATCTGGATCGATATCACTGCATCATTATACACTATTATAACACGTGTGCTCACCAGATTCTGATGGTGCGCGTGATCGATTCGACCGCCCTCGACGAACAACACATATCCGTTCTCGTTCTTTCGCAACACTTCTATAGCGGCCACGGTCATTTCACTGAGAGATGGCTCGTCCCTTTCTACTTCCTTGGTGCCTGTGTAGGACATATGGCTCATGGAGAACAGACCTAAAATCGGTATATGCACACAACTTGTTATTTATTTAATTTCTGAACGGGTCAAACCCAAATCATGATTATGTATTATCATTATTATTATTATCATTGTTAAGTTAATGTTACATGCAGTAGCGGCGCGAAGTTTATATTTCAATGAAGCAGTTATGCGTATCGAGTATCCATACCGAATCAAAGTTTTAGATCCAGAGTTCAATCGTACTTGTAGGTACGTAGGCAATGAAATTAAATGGTTGGAATAAAACAGTGCATAATAATATTTTATGTCAAACGTCAAAATTATGTACTGAACCTTTCTGTCGTACATCACTACCAACCAACCCACCTTATTTTAGTCATGAAGTAGCTGCTTCAATAAAACCCGCATCGCGCCGCCATTAGTTACATACTATCATAGGCGTGCGCATGGGGTATGCACCCGCATACCCTGCGATCAGGCACTTGGGGGCACATGAACAATGTCTTAGTTCATAATTTTTGTCTAGGTTATAACAAAGCTGTATATTATTGTTGCTAACGGACGTGTTTTATTGAGCTCCCGTGAGATCGTCGTTTTCGTCGGGAAAAAGTGAACAGTTTTTTTACGCTGAAGACACCAGTGGATTCGTCTCGAGAAGCTGCGTTCTCCCATACCGACTTCGAGGTAATCGAACCAAGGGTTGAGAAGCCGCAGCCGAAACAAGGGACAACACAGGTCAGATATATATTTTTCCATAGTGACAGAACGGATAGGGCTATTACTCCTATCTGGACGGACCTATAACTTTGGAATTTACAGGGAGCATACCCACGGTTGCTTCCTTTCTTCTGATATAAGAATCAACTCCGTAGGTTCAAATACGCACCCTTCAGGGCGGTTTGAACATTCGAAAATTTATATTTTTAAACAAAAATTTTTATTTACCAAAAATCAACAAACTCGTTAGCAACCCGCCTTGCTAACAGTTTGATTTTCGATAAATTTTTCTAAGTTCGGATTTAAATATCTCCGTTACGCCATTGCTAATCGGAAATCAACAGGCTTTAATTAATTTATTTTTCGAAAATTTTACAAGTCTGAAATCAAAAGTAACTCAAACCCGTCCAGATAAGATTTGTAGCGTAGGTGGCGGGTTTCTGGGGATATCTAGGGTTTCAGGATAACAAGCAACATCCAAACATGGACGAAAGAGACAAACCAAGTACTTCAAGAGCTATAAAGCCCAAAAAGACAACAACGGTTAAGAAAACTAAAGAGCCACCACCTAATCAAGAATCTACATCGAATAGTGAATCAGATGATGGAATTATGCAAGAACTTAAATCCGCTTTGAGAAAGCAGCAACTGGAAAAAGAAAAAGGAAAAGAAAAAGAGAAACAAAAACAAAGACAGGAACAACAACAAAATCCTGCAAAAACAAAGAACACCTGCGACAAATGCCCAACATGCGTAAAAGATACAAACGAAAAAACACAGAATATAGACTCGCTATTAATAAATTTACGAGAGCTTCATAACCAGATAATTCATAATCAACAAGTCGAAAAAACTACAATGAAAAAATTTGAAACATCAATAGTATATGTAGAAAATCTCAAACAAAAGATGGCAACAATAGAATCAGATGATTATAAAACTTTTAAAACAAAATTTGACAAAATGGAGAAAAACATGGAAACATTGATTTCAAACAAGATAGAAACCATTATATCTTCTACTCGAGATGAAGTAAGAGAATTGAAGAAAATTATCGAGAAATTAGTAAACCCAACTAAAAAACAAGTAAACAATACAATACCTCGGACTATCAAAAGTCGCCTGGGGTCTAGACTAAGACCACCAAGTGCAAATGAACCACAAAACATAGTCAATAATGAAGAATTTATTACCGTTAAAAGAAAAAAGAACAAAAGACAACGTTCCAGAAAGCTAATTGAAAAAGCAAAAAAGGAAACACCAGATCTAGGTTACATTGTTAAAAACACAGAGAGTAAGACATCTCTGGAATTGAAAAAACAAGCTTATTCCGAGATATTAAAAAACAACCCAAGACCAAACATAATGGTGACAAATACTATCAAAAGAACCGGAGACATTTATATTAAACCGGCCGATCGAAATACAAGAGAAGCCTTGCTCAAAAGTAATCTCGATGTCGTTGAACAAAAAACATTGAAACCAAAATTATTGGTATACAATGTTGACAGCGATTTAACTGGAGAAGAAGTCGTTGAGGATCTCATAAGTCTCAACGCTGAACTTAGAGATACCGAAAAAGAAAAATACAATGCAATCAACAAAAGATCTCCACAGGGACAATCATCTTCCAGAAAAGTATCCTGGTTACTGGAAGTTCACTCGAGTATATACAATAAACTGGTCAACGGACGATTCTTCATCGGCATGTCATATTGTAGAATCCAACCCTACGACCAAGTTACCAGATGTTTTATATGTCAAAGGCATGGACATATTGCAAAGTATTGTCCTACAAATATACAGACATGCATGATATGTTCATCACAGGAAAAGGACCACGATTGGAAAAACTGCAAGTTAAATCCAAAATGCGTGAACTGTGGTAAAAAAGAGCCATCTAATCACCTTGATTGCCCTTCACGTTTGAGAGCAATAATACAAAGGTGCAGAAAGACCAATTACGGCACAAACTCAACATGAACAATCTAAAAATAATACAAATAAATGCAGTGAGGAGTCAAATAGTAAATGACGAACTCCTGCACTATAGTATCAATAACATTCACTGCCTCGAAATGATTAAAGTATTACAAATTAACATAGATGGCAGAAGGGAGGCACATGATCTCATGGAAGCCACCGCCAACCAACTTGGGATCGACATTCTGGTTATTAGTGAACCAAGACACTCCAGAAGCGAAGAGGAGGGATGGTTCAACGACGCTAGCAGCAGAGCCACAATCGCAGTACTTAATAATAAAATCCCCATAGACAAGATAGGCTCAAATAACGAAATAGGTTTTCGCTGGGTACAGATCGGAGGAGTGACAATATACGCCTGTTACTGGTCACCCAATACCGAATTCACCCAATTTATCGACTTCCTCGACAGACTAGAGGCTAGCATTAGAACAACAAATGGCACAGTCATAGTCGCTGGAGACTTTAATGCTAAATCACCGGAGTGGGGCGATCATCGCGAAGACGCGAAGGGACGAGCTCTGACGGACTGGGCAGCCAGTCTAAGCCTCGTTCCATGCAATCGCGGTGATAAGCCGACATTTTCCAGAGTCTACAATGGTGGCATATCAAGGTCACACATCGACATCACATTCGTAACTGAAAGCAGAGTACAACAAGTACGTGAATGGAAGGTCTTGGACGAGTACACCGGATCACTTCACAGATATATATCCTACGAAATATCGGCATCGGCCAAAGAGCCAAGTCAACAAGACACCATTGCTACATGGTCATGGAGAAAGTATGACCACACTAAATTACAGAGCTTCCTATCCGGGTCGAACTTCAAAATAGTCGGACCTACAGCATTATTGAGTGCGAAAGAAGTAGGAATATACCTAGAAGAGGCATGCAACAGCTGTATGCCGCGAGGAGAGTACAAAGGAAGAAAGAAACCTACTTTTTGGTGGTCGCAAGAAATCGCTGATCTCAGGAAGGACTGTTTAAAAGCAAGGAGAAAATACAAGAGAAGCCAATATCGCCAGAATAATACGCAAGAATCAGACTACGTCAACTACAAGGAGACAAAAAAGAGACTAAAGAAAACTATCAGGAAAAGCAAAGAAGCTGGCTGGAAGAATCTATGCGCACAAGTAGAAACGGATCCCTGGGGCCTGCCTTACAAGGTAGTGGCCAAAAAGCTAATGAGCAGAAGACCGATCCCGGGAATTCATCTTCCTGGTAGGCTGATATCCATAGTCGACACATTATTCCCTCAGGTACCAAAAATCAGATGGCCAAATATGCCTGCGGAAACGAGGTTCCCAGAGATAACGAACGCAGAGGTAATAGAGGCCGGCCGAAAAATACCTACGGGTAAGGCTCCGGGGCCGGACGGCGTACCAGACTTGGTGATCAAACAAATATCAACCATCAAACCAGAAATGCTCAGGGACCTGTTCAACGCATGCCTGAGAGAGAGTACGTTTCCGAAAGAATGGAAAATAGCAAAACTGGTGTTGATTCGTAAAGGAGACAAGCCATTGGATAATCCTAAGTCGTACAGACCTATTTGCCTGCTGAATACGATTGGCAAATTTTTTGAACGCATTATCAAAACACGTATAGAAAACTACTTAGAGTCATCTCAGGACCTAAACACCAGACAGTTTGGATTCAGAAAAGGGCGTTCTACCATAGACGCAGTGCAAGAAGTAATGAGTATCGTAGAAAAAGCCACAACAGGACCACGGTATAGAAGAAAGCTCTGTGCCGTGGTAGCCCTAGACGTGGCTAATGCCTTTAACACGGCTAAATGGCACAAAATAGAAGAGTCCTTACATACTAAAGAAATACCTGCGTACCTCGTAGGAATTATAAGGAGCTACTTAAGTGAGAGAGAGCTCCAGTACGATAACGGCGGAAAAAAGGACATAACATGTGGCGTACCGCAGGGATCGGTGCTAGGGCCGGTCCTATGGAACCTAATGTATGATGATCTGCTTCAGATACAAACAGGTGGCAATCATCATGGTATATCATCTTCCACATTGGTTGCGTTCGCCGACGATGTGGCGGTGATAACTACAGGTCACACGACTGAAATCCTACAAGAGGTTACAAACAATGCGCTCACAGCAGTCGCAGAATGGATGGACATGGCAGAACTTTCATTGTCTGTAGAAAAGACAGAGGCCATTATTCTTACAAATAAGAGACGCTATGAGAGGCCAGAGTTCAAAATACGTGGCACGAGTATCCAGATAAAGGATCAAATTAGATATTTAGGAGTGGAACTTCACAGAATTCTCGGGTTCCGTGCACACCTCGTATCGGCGGCTTCAAGGGCGCAAAGCACATCGCAGGCATTATATAGAATAATGCCGAATATAGGGGGCTCAGGCCAAAAAAAGAGACGCCTACTAGCTACAGTGGTACTAAGCAAGTTACTATACGCGGCACCAGTTTGGTCGTCGGCTCTTGTGTTTAAGAGAAACATTCAAACTATACTTAGACCTCAAAGAACCATCGCGCTACGGATAGCGATGGCATACAGAACAGTATCGACAGCGGCGATTATGGTAGTGGCCGGAGTTATCCCCGCACACCTCCTTGCGTGGGAAAGGACGAGGAGATATGAAATTAGGAGAGATCCTAATAAAGCGGCGATAGAGAAGGAAATACGCGAAGAAGTTTTTAAGAAATGGCAGACAGAATGGAACAATGAAACTACGGGAAGATGGACCTGGAGACTAATCAGGGATGTTAAGAGCTGGTTTAACCGCAAGAGTGGAACAGTTGACTTCCATCTCACACAGATGCTAACTGGCCACGGATGTTTTAGATATTATCTGAACCGTTTTGGGAAATTGGAAGACCCTAGTTGCATTGACTGCCTCGTAGCAACAGACGACGTCGAACATGCAATATTCGGCTGTGACCGATGGAGGACAGACCGAAGGACACTGGAGGAAACATTGGGTCAGGAGCTGCGACCGGAAACGATCGTGGAGTTGATGATGAGTGGCCTTGACAAATGGAAGCTGATTAGCAATTTTATCAACCAACTCCTTTCGAGCAGAGAAGAAGAGGAACGGATCAGGCAAAGAAGAAACCAAAACTACTGAGTTAATGTCTTGTACGCCGAAGTCGAAAATTTAGAGGGATAGGGCTCTCTCTCTTTTTTTTTTGTATGTGCACAGCTTTTATATAATACCTTGAAAAATGTAATGTTTATCTTCAATAAACAATAAACGATACGGAGGATGAGGGGGAAGGACGACCCAACCATGGGTGTAGTACCCCCCTCTTCCGCGCCGTGATTTAACACAAAAAAAAAAAAAAAAAAAAAAAAAAAGGAGCAATCGCACTTCCCTTTCCAAGACCTAACCACGAATTAAGATAAACGGTATACCACTTAATTGCACATCATTTAAACCCCAAACATTTTGGAGAAAATGAATCGCCCCAGAAAAAAAGAAAAAAAAAAAACAAGCACCTATTTACGTGCCTGGCATAAGTACCGATGTGTAAACGATTCGCAGCGTTGTTACAATTACGTACTGGATCCGTTATTACGATAAGATATACGTGTTGTACAATGCATACTAACTTGTTGACAGACGACTTGCGTCGGTTGTTGGTAGTCGGCCGCCATGGACACGCGTTTCAACGCCGGTTTGAGCACCATCATCGGTACGACCTCGCCGACGCCGCCGCCGCCGCCGACAAGAGGTTCGGTGACGTTAGGCCCGATCGCAGCGGCTGCGTTCAACTGCGAATGGTTGCGGAACGGCATGTACTTGTAAAACTCGGCCATCTTGTCGGACGGCGGTCCGCCGCTCTTGTGCCGGCGCCTTTTGAAGCAGAACGTGGGCGGGCAGAAGCACAGCATTATGCGGACCGCGCAGCAGCACACGCCGATGGCTATCATGCCGGGCCCGATGAACCGCAGCTGCACCGTTTTGAAGCCCTTCTCGCCCGTGCCCACGAACGCTATGATCAGGCCCAGCGCCACGGAGCACAGGCCCACGTACAGCAGCGTGTTGGCCGCCGCACCCTGTTGCAGCTCGTACAGCTTCCGTTCATCGGCGCCGTCGCCGCCGAACGACAGGGCGTCGTGAATCTGCGAAAAACACTATTGTGTAATAGCAACTGGATAAAACGAATTAGAAAGGCACGTGGTAAAGCGTCGAGGTGCGCCCTGTAAAACGCTGGCCGTTAAAAATGAAAACGATCTTTACTCTCCGAGAACTCTGAATGATGCGCTAAATTGAATTTTTATTTTCTTAGTAAATAATAATAATAATAATAATAATAATAGTAATGATTATTTTGCTGCGAACGAAAACTCAGCGGGACCTGACGAGTCGCCGTTATCCGATGGTATTTATCAATGATAACGCGATATGTTTACGTAAAATATTCACGAAATAGAATTACCCGTTAAAAAACTGCCCGTAACGCAGGCCATCACTCGCTTTCACGTCCCACCGACCATGCGCGTTTCCTTTGTCAGTATTTTCCCACACCTCGAACCGAGGTGTACGACATTTGAGCGCGGGACATTTTAGTGCAGGACACATATTACGGGATCGGAAAACTGAACACAGGTCATGTATTATATAATTGATCGGTAGTTATACACGAATAAAATATATGGAGAGACTGAAATTTTGAGTAACAATTATCTTTTTAATCAGATAAACTTATATTTATGTATTTAATGGCTGCCAATCGCAATACACACGCATGCGTGAATTATACATATTATTATGTTATGTAACAGTTATGTCAATAAAAGTTTTCTCTTCATAAAAAAAAAAAAATTTAAAAACAATTGAAAATCATATTAATCTTTTAATTTTTTCAACATTTTAGGAATTAAGTAAAACCTGATAAAAAGTCTAGATAAAACTAAAAACTAAAAATAAGAACCTAATAATAGGGAATATTATATATAGGTATAAATATATATATAATAGTGATTTAGTTACCCATGCCTTTACATCAATGTATATTGTACACGTATAGATACTGTTAAAAATATAGAATTTATGTCCTAAATAAATAATAAATCATCGGTCATGATAGTAAAATAAATAAAAATGATTTTTTTAACCTCCAATTTATTAATTTATCACCTATTATTTTCTAGGTATTTACTACACGCGTATATAGATGATTTATGCGATTTTTTTTTTTCTATTTTCCAATGTTTTTTCTTTACAAACCTATTTGTGAGCTTAAAATAATAAAGTAATTTTATACATTGTATCAAAGAATTTTTCGTTATAATTTATTTTATAAATAAATAAATACAACGTTATTTTTTATAAATCGACCGCTATGTGCACATCACGATGATTTTAATTCTTCATACATATTACATATTGTCACTCCACTTGAATTGGTACTCGTACGTTTTGACATGCCTTATTGTATCGTTAAGGTCCCGTGTTTTGACTTACGTTTTAAGGTGTTGGATGGTTATAAACATATTGTGTCAACCAAATATATTATTAATATATATGACAAATATATATGCGTTTATTGACTGTATTTATATTATGTCGATTTTGAAATGGAATTTGGGAGTTTAAACAAAACCACGTTTATTTAATAAATTTATATGGAATGGTTGGAATTCTGATTTAAGATTTTAGATAGTGTTTTGGGAATTTCTGGGTAAATTTCACCATACCTTTTATGGTATAGAAAACAATAAAATGCGCATTTCTTGGTAACGTATATTTTAATACATGGCATAATATTTACGTTAAAACTGTGAAAAAAAAATTATATTTTTCATGTTAATATAAAATATAAATATAAATCAACCAATTTGTATGGCTACATTATATACCTACAAGGATAATTTTTAAACTATAATAAAACAATATAATGTTTTGAATGGGTTTTCTAATCGTTGATGTGTGTATACTACTCTAGAATGTGTAAGTATACTCATGAGTAGTTAAAAAATGTATTCTAAAAATGTTATAAACATTAAGGTTTTGTTCATTTAGAAAATTAATTACGTCAAAATTTTAGTGAATTGTGGATATTTATATTTTGTTATTTCCATAAAATTTTAAGTGCGTCTTTATTATTATTTCCGTTTCAATTGCGTCTACATCGGTACTTTATTATTAAAATAATAATTTTAAGGATGTCTTACCGATGAAAATAGTTATAATAATAATATTTTATACTAAAAAATATTCAAAACCTGGTCAAAGTCCGATTATATAGTATGCGCAGATGTTCATCTCGCATTAAGTAGTAATTATTTATTTTTAAAACGATAAAATAATATGTCATACACATTAGCATATAGTTTACGTTTTGGGCGTAAAAAAGCACACAGGTTACTAATGAAAAAATATACTTAACAGTTGAACGTCTAATAGTTTTGAATTCGAAAAACATGTATGAAATTATACAGTTTACATAAATGGATAAACACAAAAATACATGCATATGCCTTATTGATATATACGCGATACTGTGTGGATATTCAATACAAAATATACGTATATTTTTGAAAGTTGAGTATTTTGAAAATTTTTTTTAACATTTGAAGCAGTGGCGTAACTAATTGGAGGGTTTTCAACCCCCTGAAATCTTAATGGGTTAAGAAAAAGAGTATTGCTTAATATTTGTGCGCAATATAAGTTTGTATTATAACAATTTGGTAGAGTTATTTACATTATCGATCTATCTATTAATATAAAATTAATAATTATCAAAATTATTATCTTGTGAAATAAATACATTTGAAATATGTGATTGGTAAAAATATTGAACCTTCCCCGAAAATTTTTTTTGGCACGTTCCTGATTTGAAGTCTATATATAATTAAAAGTTAAGTAATTATATAATGAAGCATTAGCATCATTGCTCTTGTTATAATTTAATACTAAAATAGAAATGTTTTCAGTGTTAATTTCAACTGTTATACTGCCAAGTAGGTATACAAAATAAAAAACTTAGTTTGAAGCACTGTATAGAGATGCGTCAGAAAAATAAATATACTTAAAAAATACATGAGTACCTATAAACATCATATATCTTCTTCACGAAATTTCCATTATAGAAACATTAGTTTTTTAATAAATTGTATGTATGAAACTTTCAAAATCTTTTTAAAAATTGATTTTATTAGAAAAGGTTATTTTAAATAGCATACATTCGAATCTGTTCATATGTTTTTATGTAAATAAAACGAGGAAAATAATTAATTTGGTAATATCGATTATTCTTAGAATACATTAGGTAAGGGTTTTTATGGAACTTAAGGGACATATATATGTAGACTGTTATCTAAAATGTACGGCTTACCATTATAGTCAAGCAGATCCACATACGGTTTTTTGATATATGGTTTTTGATATATAGTTTTTTTTTTATATTTATAAACCTAAGTAAACATCGCACCGAATAAACAACTATCCGATTTCGACTTTGGGTAGAGTAGGTTCCAGCAAACTACTCTACACCGGCAAGTTTATCTGTGAGAACTTTTATAATTCAATCACCTGGCATTATTTATTTTTATTTTTTTGTTACGTCCGCTTTGGGGTAATGATGACAGAGCACCCCTGTGATCATAAAATAACAAAACAGCAATCCACTAGTGACATATAATACCACTCTATATACTTCATGATATAACCGAACTACATATATACTACACATAATACATAATATGACCGTACTACATACAAATATAATATGTAAACAACAATCAGAGTATGGTGTTATCACCGTACTACCAGCATCTAACTTTTTAACTAACCTTAAAGCAAACCGAATAAGTCACCGCTTGGCTGGAAAATGATTATTCTATCAATAAAATAAATTCATACTATGATACTATTTTTACAGCGAATTGAATTCCTTAATTTTAATTAATACGGAATAAAAATAATAAAATATATTTTATGATTATCTACTGTTTATTTATATATTTTGTCACACAAATTAAATTTTATTCAGTGTTTAGTCTGATTTTTGGCTCAGCTCTATCGTCTAATCGCATATATTCCTAAAATGTATATTACATTTTTTGCACATAAAAAATATTTAGTCATATTGTCTGATGTAGTGACAAGATAATAATTTACAATTGTAGATATTAATATCTATTATATTTTATCGCTGGAAACGAAGTTCGTGTTCTATACAAAATATAAAACGCGTTAAATATTTAATTTAAATTAGTTAATATTGAATCGTACATGCTAAATTATTATTACTGTTTGGTTTAAAAGTATGTACAATGTCCTTTTAAAACTTTGTACCTCTTTAAAAATGTAAACACGGAAAAAAATATATAAAATTTACCTATCACATTTAAAAATACGTATATTTTACTTTTTTTTATTCAAAGTTTTCTAATGGCTTGGCTATTATGTATAATCTTATTCATCTTCAAATTTTTTTACTGTAAGGGTGTCCCACATTTACAAAAAAGTTACATAAAAGGAAGTCCATATTTTTCATATCAATACAGGAAAAGGGGTGGTGAAATCGATTTTCAATTCGCACCATGTTAAAGTTTTGAATGAATTTCAATCATTATTTCGTATTTGGTTTTTTATATGGATATTGAGGATTGTGTGAATTGTGTATTATAACACATAACAGTTCATAAATGCAACTAGTAAATTATTTATTTATTTTTTTTTTTTCTTATTTTTTTTGTAATACAATGTATACTTCAATGTGTAGATAGAGTATTGTGTAATATGTCTTAATAAAATATATTTCAGAATAATCGTGTAATGATACAGTATTAAATAAATTGTGTTATTATGACAATCACATGAGTTCATTACTAAGTATATGGTATATTTTATAACCACTTGTTTTAGACAAAAATATTTTAAAATTTTTTTTTACTGTTTTATATTATTAAAATACACCTTTTATAAAATACAATAAATTATTCAAAACTAATTTAATGGTCGTAGTTCAATAATTTCATTAAATTGAATGTTAGCCAAAAAATGCATATTTTGATAGTGAATTTCCATCTTACTATTATTACCCACAAAGAAATTCAAAAATTGGTCATACATTTTTATATTATGGATAAAATATCAATATTTTACCTTACATTATTATTATATTTATATTTTTATAAGAACTGGGTTTTATTGATAAATAATAAATAAATAGCATGTTTATTTATTTTTTTTTGTGTACAAATAAACGATATTTATGGTAAAAGAAAGATAAAAAATAACTCAACATAATATTGATAGATCAAATATAATTTGAAAAAAAAATTAATATGTTATTTGATGAAAAATGATAATTGATTTGCAAGATTTCATATTATAATTATTTCTTTTATAATAAAAATTATTATGAAAAATGGTTTATGAAGTATTTATCATTCGATATTTTTATAGCATTGTTTGTACTACAGTTTTTTAAGAAGTCATGGTAACCAACAATTAAAAAGTAAAAAAAACAAAAATGAATAGTAACATTTGGATACAGAAGAGTGTATATGTTAACAATTATACGTACATGATTTCAATCAATAAATAGAATCCGAAGTTAGGAATTTCTTTATTTTATTCAATTTTTTAAGAATAGAATAAATAATATTCACTCGAACGAATGCGAAAAAAAATGTAAAAGCATATTATTATCTATAATCAGTGGCGCCGACTTGTATTTAATTTGGTGGAGCAAAGTATAAAAGTTTGTTAACACCACCACCTAAAAAGTTAGAGCAAAATAATAAGCAGCTACATGATTGAATAATTTATTGTAAATTTAATCATAAAATTCGAAAATTTTAAATGTCTATAAATAACACAAAAAACTCAAAATCATCCTAAATTCACACTATCTCTAGATAACTGACTTTAAAATATTATGTGAAAATTTCAAATTTTGTGATTAATATTTTTTAAGTTATAACAAAAATAAAAATTCGATTTTGTCAAAAACCGGTGTACCGTAAATTTTGCCGTGTTTTGTAATTTTTCGTTAGTTTTACGCATGTACTAGAAAAACCGTTAAGAAATTTAAAAAAATGACCTCCATAATGCACCAATCGGATATGATTTCGAATCAAAAACCTCCCGGGAAGTTTTCGATTGGAGCTCATTTTCTAGGAGAAAAGTTGTTGACCGACACAAGAAAAAAAATAAAAAAAAACACACACACATCATGGTAAAATTCTGAGTGAAACGAGGAAGCCAATAGTTTCACTCAGAATCTAAAAGGTGTTTCAAAAATGTTTCACGGGGCTATTGGTAATTTAAGTAACTATCTAAAAATGTTTAAAAGATGTATTTGTATGCTGTATAATCACTTTTAAACACTGGACTCCGAAAGGCGTTTAGCTTCATCATGAGTGCGAAGTAGCATTGATAGGCGAATTGCTCTATGGCATCATAGTTTCATATCATGTCACTTAATTTGTAAATTCCTAAGATTTATTAAATAGTGTAAATTTATCAACTCAACTTCCTAACACCAAGCAACTACCCTACACCCACTCAATCACCAGACACCCACCGCCATAGTTAAATGCAGGGGTAAACTACCCAATAAAAGTACGTGTTCGGCGCCACTGTCTATAATAATGCCACTGGAAAATACATGTGGATTTTACAGTTACATTTTTGTTTGTTCTCGCACTCATATAAAAGTTATACCTATAAACATATATTTATATAGTATTTATAAATGAGTGTTATAGTATAATATTATTTTCCTATCATTATATTGTCTTATAATAATGGATACAAAAACAATATGAGACATATGGATGGGTTGAGTACAATAACTTGATGTGTATCACTCGTTAGTAACGAGTCGTTACTTATTGTAACTAAAGTAAGTTATTATTTTAATAATTTCTGAAGACTCAGATTTTTAATTTTTTTAAAATAAAGCAAAAATAACTATGAATTTATTATTATCTTAATATAACCGTGAGTTTGAAAATTAAAATGTTTTACGACATTAATGTTAAGGGTCATTTTATCAAAATTAAAAAATTCCTATCTAAAAAGAGCGATTAATACATACATAAATATATATATATATATATGTATATATGAATATATACAGACATTACAGACATTAAGAGATAATGATCAACGACAAGTTAAATTTGAATTTATCATGTTATTATACATTCATTTACGGATTTGGTCACTATTCAATTATTTTTCAGGTCATAATGTACACAATATTTATTACATTCATGTAGGATAAATAATCTTAACCTAACCATAAATTGTTTTTCTATTTCCATTGCCAAAAGTTCACGGTTTTGTTATTACTTAAAATTAGTAATGCATAACGATACTTTTTCAAGAGTATATAATGTATTACGTAAATCGATATAAAAATGAATACAATTTATGACTTATAATAACTTAATTTGTTAAAACAATTAATTAAAAATGATATTTGTTAAATTAATAAGGCATGGACCTTTACAATAAAAATATATAGTATAACAATCAATTATCATCAACGTTTATGTATGTTATACTTCTATTAGGTAGGCACATGTGTTTGTTAAAATGTACAAATGTACTATGGTGCCAGAACAATCAATAAATATATTAATATATGTAATAAAGTTGTTAATACACCACTTTGTAGATAAATTATATTCAAATAGTGTTGTATTTCATTGTCACTATAAGAGGTCGAAAAAAATTGATAATAATATCGACATCGTTGCGCATTACCATACTTAAAACTTTAATAGATCTTAAAATGAATTTGTGTTTTAATATTGGCATAATATTTGATTGTAGGACTCGCTCCTTTCATAATGGTAGAAATAAAATAAAATGTATTGATTTTTTTCTATAATTTTTTAAAAGTTTTCGTTACAGTGACTAGATTAACATATTGAAAGTGTTACACATCAGACTTCGATTTATATATAGAGATAGGTCCCGTTAAATATCTTAATGAGGGGAAGAAGTGAGGAAGATGGACAGAGATATATATGGTTATTGTCACGGCACTTGATAATTATATTGTATACCTATACCTCCGACACGCACATTCATGTGTAATGATCGCGTTCTACATTAAATAAATATATTGCTTTGCTGTGCGCTATGCGTTATTATAATAATTAAATGGGTCTATAATATATTAAATAATGGTGTGATTTAACGGAGAACGATATTTTTTCGTTAAATCTACAAGCGCGCATATGGAGCTATAGATTGTTGTAAAGAAATCACTAACGACATTGCCAACCGTACAATTATTGAACGTGACATGATAAAGATTATCGGTCGGCTGGAGTGCATGGCAGTATATACCTAGTGCTTATATTATTTCAACAAAATATGTCTATTACGTGCGTTGAATGGTTATTAAAGGAAAACGGAGTAATCAAACAATAATTATTGGTATCCCAACAGGTCGCTAGACAATATTATTGGTCATTCGGTCGGTTGCTCTTTGAAAATTAACGCGTACACCAGTTCGAACTACGCACTTCTTAATTGGAATTAATTGGTTTTCTGTGGGTAGATGACCATCATTGTATTATGTGCTACTGATTTCGATTAAGTCCGTTTATTTCTTGGAACAATAATGTGGTTAACTGTAGAAGGTGTAGCATATCGAACTAATCAAGGAGGGTTTGAGGACTTCTTCCTCCCGACAGTCAAAGCCCTAAGGTTAGGGACTAGGTTTTTAGTTGAGACAGCATTTAGCATATATGACAAAATATATAAGTTTTTTTTTTAAATATGATCTAATATTTTTTTGTGAAATGTTTGCCCTTTACCCATAAAAAAAAAAAGAAATAAGATCTAGATTCACCACCGAAAATAATATCAATGGTGTTTGTCCATTAATACTCGCAGAAAAATTATATTATTGAGTACTGATAAATATCTTTAATCCTGCATTATTGAACTATAGTCGATGCGCAAATTATATTATTTCACCATTATTACCAGTAAGTCTTCGCCACTATCAAACCACCGAAACATACAAAGTAATAAAAAATATTAGGCATACACTTCAATCGGTTTATCGAGATTCCTTGTTATTTTTAAATAGCTGATTTGTGTTTGGAGGGGAAGAGTGGCCCCGTTGTTTATTTTGAGAGCCCGAAGGGTTGATTGGTGGAAGGGACAGCGTTGGCCTGAAAATCTTTGCTACCCTGAAAACAGTGTACACTACGACCAATTATATAATAATATATGATACGACATAATGGAATTGGGCCAAGGGTTTCTTTCGTGAACATAAAGGTAACAACGTAATATTTTGGTTGAGTGGGCGCGTTGTACAATTCTATAGATATACTGTATATTATCAAAAACGTGTGTGTGTGTGTGTGTGTGTGTATGTAAATAAAAATTAACGCTTACCTTGTTTTTCTTCGTCCACTTTTTATGTGGGTCAGCTGGAAGATGTATGAGTATTGAACCATCTGGTGCCGTGCCATCGCTGTCCGGAGATGGTCCGCCGCCGACAGGTCCTGGCCAAGCCACCGATGCTGCTGTTTTATTCTGAAAATTACGTATTACGTGTTTTTTTTTTTGTTATACTTAAAATACAATGTATGCGTATATATTATACTGTGCCTCTGAAAAATATTTAAACTACAAACATTTTATTATATTATCATAATAATGTTTTTGACTCATGTATTAAATCGTAATATTTTGTTCCATGTAGTAATTGAATAGTACTGGCTTATCATATTTTAACAAAATGAAAAATGTTCGAAAAAATTAATTTACATTTTAAAACTTTGACATTTAGAAATCGACATTTTAATACCTGTTAGAATTAAGTATGATAGAGTTGTAGCCCATTAAAATAAATACTTAAAAAGAATTTAATTTAAAAAAAAAAATTTAAAACTTTCCTTTATTTGTCTTATAGTACCTAATAAATCGTCGTAAGCCGGGAAGGTTGATGAAGAGGGAAATATTTATGTACTCAACAATTAATAATTAAATGTTTTATACATTTTCAAGGAAATGTATTTAAATTCGTAGAAATATTAATAATGACAACGAAAAATAACTTTTTGCTGTATATTTTTCTTGTCTTCTAATCATTATTTGTATGGCGTATGCTCAATAAATAATTTTTTTTCGAATGAAATGTAGTTAAAATAGTAAATTACGACGAGAATATATTTTTTCTTCAATAATTTAAATCTTATAAACCCATAGCTAAAAATAATTATTTTCAAAGTCCATACTACTTAAATCTAGTAATTGGATTCTTTTAATTTTGAAGCATTTTAGAAGTAGTTTTGTTCAGGGTGACACGAATATCACGAGGGTTAAATAAATACAATTCTAAATTCGTGTTTTTTAACAATATACATTCTGTGTGACATTTGTGATTTAAACAAGGGAGTAAGGACTATGGTAATTTTAAGATAAGAATAACGTAGCTATGGGGTACTTCTTTATAAATTAGGTACTTTTACAATTACTTCTGAAGAACTGAAAACTGATTAAGTAAATTGGTGTCAGTTCTAGTAATTTATTTTATGGTGCAATTTAGGTGAGGAGAATGCAATTTAAAATGTTTCTCACATTTAATAATTATCAAAATTTAAGCTTAAATAAATAATTATTTTCACAATTCTGTTTCTCTTTTCTATGATAGGTACTCTCATACATTTTATATTTATCGATTATAGTCCATTTCCTCAGTCTTTTAATTAATCAAATTTCTACACTTTGTGTGTCTTTTAATTTAATTTTAAAAATAAAGTTTCTTTTTCTGAATATTAAATTGTACATTAATAAAAGAAAATTGCAATGCGAAAAATGTATATATCAGTGAATATAATACATGGGTTAATATTTTCGTGTTTTAAATTAAAAACCTTTAATAAATATTGCTTAGAATTAGTGTGTTTATTGTCTTAACTAGTTTAAGACTTAAATTTATAAAACTAAATTTTTTTATTATATCACCTACCAATAACTGATTTATTAACTACAGTTGAATAGTACTATAGTATGATAATATTGTGTGTAATAGTATGTAATTTTTTTTTGTTTTTAATACTGAAATCTGTACAATTCTAATAAATGTATTTTTTGAAATTAAATACAAATAGCTTAGTAGATACTCCCGTGATTAAAGAAAAATATTTTTATATCATGAATTTTTTAAAGCAAAATCTACAAATTGCAATTCAAGTGGAATCGCTGATGCAAATAATAAAAATTATATACGTAAGAATTATTCTTTTCATCATGATTGTTTTCAAATGTTTATATTATATCGTTTAAGTCACAGATCATGTTTTTGAGACTAAAATATTTATTTAAACGCAAAAATAAATTAAAACTCATACTCGATGTATTTTGCCATATTATAAAGCGTGAGTGTTATTTTTGGTCCGAGGATGTACATTTGTTTGTAGTGTAAAATTGAGATGAAAAGTCTAAAGAAAATTTTGGTATCGATAAAATTTAATTTTAAAAATGTACAAAAGACAAACCCGACAAAAAAGTTGGTAAAATATTGCAGAAACCAAGTAATTTTTTTTCACAATTCCGTTAATAAATATTAATAGTTAGTCCCTACTGTAAATGTTAATACGTAAAAATCACACGTCAATTTATATACTATTATTAGTAATACGATGACCAATCATTTGAAATTTTGTTTATCGAATATAGGATAGGTTAGTATAAGGAATACATTAGCTGGTTATGTTTCTAAACTTCTGTAAACCTAACTAATTTCTATTTGTAATTATTATATATCTGTACTCCTATATAATTAAAATGTTATGGCAAGAAACTTGAACAGTTTAATGATGCGCCTTTTTTTATATAAAATTAGTAATATATGTAATACACTTTTGTAAAAACCATCGCTCCTCTATCTTACTTCCGAAACTTTGAGTTCACCACTTGCTTATAAAAGTATACTGGCCACTTATATTTTATATTTTATTATTATGTAAATATTTTACTCGATGTTAGAAGGGTCAATATCAATAATATGTTGAGATTTTGAAAAGAAATGTTAAAAAGTTGATAAAAAGTTAAAATTTAAGCTTATTTATAACTATACAACAATTTTAATGATTCAAATAAGTAGATTAGCGAACCAAAATTTTATGGGTAACCCCTAACCATACTTCTATGCAATTTTAAATACCTAATTAATCAGTGTACATTATAAATTTTTATTATTCGACTATTCCAGAAAAATATTTTACTTATCCTATTTAAAATAAAAATATAGTAAAACTCGCATAGAACTCGGTTTTTTAATCTGTTATCAGACAATTCCTATTATAGTCAATGTTAAATTATCGGTTAAGACGTTTTCCATACCATATCGGATAAAACACCCTGTTATACGAAGGACATATTACAGTGACATATTATGATAGTAAAAATATAAATTTTACTCGTTTTGTTTACGTTCACGGTTGAAATTTTAACTGATAAACGTACGCAATATATGTTTGAAGCTTAGTGTTGTTCAGTTAATTAGCAAGTGAACAGATTTCATAATGGCTAATACCGAGAGGAATAATAAAACGTAAACTGCTATAAAATTCGGACGAACATCACATTTTTAAAAGTTACGAAGGGTGGAAAGCTTGTAAACAAAAACAAATAAATTTTACAGGTTTTAGTGTATTCTATTGTCACCAATAAATTTGAGTTAGCCGTGATTGGAAAAAGTAGGTCTTCTTAGAGCTTTCACGCGTACGATACTCTTTTAAGCTGCAGGTTCTAAAAATAATTTCTTAAGCGAGTTTTACTGTAATGTACATGTTATTTTGTGGTAAAAAAAAAAAAACTTAATTTTTAAAAGTAGAGATATATTTTAATGATTACAAATCTTGTTACGGAATTATAACGCCACATAAATCAACTGATAAAACGAGTGTTGCTTGTTGAAATGATTCGTATAATGTAGTATATTATACGTAGTCGTCGCGTTCTACGCTTGTAATACGTACCCACGTCGACGGTGGGAACTCTGGGAACGGGGCAATGTTCCTGGTGGCCACATGGCTGGGCAACTGGAACCTATCCCTACGGATCTTCTTCACGCGGATCTTCTGCCTTTCTCGTATGTAAAGTGCGGCTTGCATGCCTGAGCTGGCCATTACTGGAGCTCATGGTCCGAAGTCACTTCCCTTCGCGCCCCGTACGACATTTTCGGCACACGGCCGTTACCGCTGCGGCAGTCACCGCCGCCACCACCGCCGCCGACACCAGTTGGAAATCTTTCTCGTTCGCGGTCGCCGGTTATTGCCTAATGAAAATTGTTCGATCGGAAACCCGATATTATTTTTCCTCCTGTTGTTTCTCCCAGCACATTCCACTGGTATCGATCTCGTCGCAGCCCCGTCAAACCGACACGTGTAGTGCACGTGAACTATGCGCACATAGACGGCTGGCTGCGTGACGTAAACAAATATTGAAGTATGTGTATCGGCAGGGGGGACGCGTCACGCGACGGTTTCGGCGTAACCGCAAATACGATCGGACATGGCGACGGCGATGACGGCGAAAACGACTACCAACGCCATCATGACGAGGTACCACACCTGTAGTAGATTCATTTGTTTATTTATTTATTTATTTATTTTTTCATTTTCAGGCACTCGAAACACACGCCGCACTTCCGACGCCTATGTTTTGCCAAAGTAACGCGTGCGGTTCTGCCTACGACATCATAAGCCGAACTAGGTCGTATCAGTACTATTATAGGGGGAGATTATTTACAATATTATATTGTACGGGGGAGATAAAAAAAAAAAATTAATGTGTGTGTCAATGTGGTAGAGAAAGAGAAAAAAAGGGTGAAAGGGGGTGAGAAACAGTGAGAGTAAAAGTAGTAGTGGTAGACTCGCGTGCTGCGAAATAAAAAGGTTATTTTGATGTCACGTCGTATAATGTATAAATGGTCTCGAGGAATGAGTCGATGCGAACAAAAAAATGATACACCGTAGATTCCATTATGTATTATACGTGAATACAACAGTGGTGAACTGTGTTATCTGAATGAGAATATTTTACCTTTTTAGTTACAATGATTGTCGACAAATGAAAGAAATAATATTTAGTACTTTATATTCAAACGATTGAGAACGATCTTTCGAGCGACGTTTTCGTTTAAACAATAAAGATAATAAATACGATACCGCGGTAAACAATTATTAATAATGCTAACTGTTGTAATTTATAGATAAGCCAAATGCAGTTTGGTATGAAATGTTTCAACAATCGTAGTACAGTGAAACCTCTATATAGTGGACAGCCACGGGGAATTAAAAATTGTCCACTATAGAGAGTTGTCCACTATTTAGAAAACCTTTACTTAGTGGACATTTTCAAAAAATTACTAAATGTCCACTATAGGGAGACACTATAGGAAATGGGCTATATGCACACTGTATACATATGAACATATACATTGGAATATTAATTTATTATTTATTATATATATTATAATATAAATATGTATGTATGAATTAAAAATATATGTATGTAGTATAAAAATGCTTATAAAAATGTTTAATGATTAAGTAAAATTAAAAAAATTCAGACTTATTCCGGCATTGTATCGGCTGCCACAATCACACCTCGGCTCCCCTCTTTCCTATCGTCGCATAACCGTCCGTTGTCTTCTTTTGGTTTTATTTTATTGTACGTTTTTAAACAGTGTGTTTCAAATTCAAAGTAATAAACTAATTCATTATCATTTCGATAAACTTTGTTCTTTCCTTTTTATTCTTTTTGTTAATAAAACACCCACAACATACAGTTCAAATTGTAATTTTTCGAATAGGGAAACCATTAAGATAAGATAAAATATGAACGAATATATAACAGATAAATATAGTGTTTTTAATATGTACGTTTTCGATATGTACATTTTTTGTGTCCATTTATGAGAGGTAATTTTTAATTTGGTACCAGTTTATTGTGTCCACGTCCACTATTCGGAGTGTCCACTACTAAGAGGTTATAACTCCTATTATGCGCATACATTTTTGCCGGGGAATTTAGAAGTGTCCACTATTGGGAAGGGTCCACTATTGAGAGGTGTCCATTAATAGAGGTTTCACTGTACCAGTGTATTAACGGGAATTGATATATATATATATATATTTCATGTATCAAATAGTGAGCATATTAATAATGTAAGTAATAATAATCAAACAATTGAAAGACAAATTTTTAGAGAAATTGTTTCCTTATTATTCAATTTTATTGTTAATTTATTAGCATTATTTATTTAACATCAGGTATACTAGTTTATATTAATTAATTCAGCAACATTGCATACAAATTAGTAGGTAAAAATGTTTCAATGGTGTTATTAAAAAGGTATGGCCAATAAGAACCGTTCTCAATTGTGTTATATCCGTGGTGGGTGATGGTAGACGAGTGATCGAATTCGACCACGCGATTTTTTTTTTTTTGTTCTGAATGTAATTAACCCTTTGGTTAATTGACCGTTCGGTGCTTATGTAATACACAAACAAACACAACACATACGTATATATATATATATATATATATATATATATATCTAGAACACACTTTACCATTGTGACCGTTGGCTTATGATATTATACGCTGTCAACAGTTTTAATTAATTATTTCGTCTCTGCGTGCACGTACACATTAATACTATATTTATATTTGTATAGTGTATATAGTATCCGGTGACATTAAAAACACGATATAGAATACAATTTTATTTGTTACACATCTATACGGGAATCACGTACCTATGTGCTCGGATAAAGTAAAAAGTAGTAAGATATAATTGATTTAATACAATTATTGACTGTTATTAGAGAACATATCTGATTTTTTTTCATTTAGTCCATTTTCATGTGATCAATAAGAAAATGCTCTATTTCTATATTTCTATATTTATTGGAACTTTATTATAAAAAATAGATCAATTAAATTTGACTGAAAAAAAAAAATATTAGAAATATTATAACTATCTTGAATTTATTGATCATAATCTGTATATACCTATACTACTTACGAATTATATGAAATTAATGTAATTATCAATAATGAAAATGAAAAAATCCTGTCCATCTCACTGTTTGAAAATTTAGATGAAGTGCTCAAAACCGATTAGAAAAATAAAAATATTCCATTATTATACGAGATACAACCCAATTAAAAAAAATAAAAATAAAAAAACGAGGGATGCGTAAAAACAAAATTAAAAATCAGTAATTTTACACTCCTTTTTTGGTATACGTGATATAATGAAGTATATAATGCAAAACTTTAGGATTATACTGTCTGCACTCTAATATAACGGAAGTTTTTATTTGTCATTACCTAACTGTATTGATGAGGTTTTATTCTGATGTAGAATTTTAACGACAACGATAAAATATTCAACATACACGAGTATTATTGTATATAACGTATTAAGTTTTAAATAACTCGATGGTAGATGAACATTTGAACAATTTTCAAACAAATTATGTTTCTAACAAGATTATTTATGAACAATGAATAATGTTTCTTATAAAAGGATCGAAACAAAAGCGTACAGCGCGATGACACAGCAGCAATATTATTTATTATGAGCATATACTGTTTATAAGTTAACCTTGTGCATCATAATATGATACGATGTATTATATGTTCTCGTCGACCGAGCTCGAACAGATTTTGTGACTTTCTATTGATAGTCTTCCAAAAATGCAAGTGACAGGACTCCGACAGGATAATCCAAACAGCTTATACGTCTTGGAAGTATATGTAGAAATATAAAATTATATTATCTAAATATATAATATTGTATTATGTATAAACGCGTTGTATTTGCATTATGATAGCTCGCTTTTTTAGGTCTAATAAATAGACCGTGTGTTATATTAATATTATTATTACGGTTATTACCTATATTATTGTGGATTTACATACCATTATTTGATTTTTTCATACGTATATATTTTATAGTTTAAGAGATAAAGGAAGTAAAATTTTTTCCTCAAATAATATATAAAAACAAATATTTTTATATAAATAAATGCTTAGTCTGGAGTATTATTATATTAGTAATGTATGATAATTTTAGAACTAAAAATGTAACATTAGGTATATACAAAGTCAATAAAATCGAGACTCAATAAATATAAATATTAAAATTAAATAATATAAGACTAAATATTTTTACGAGAAAATTTTGAAATCCAATTTACAGATTTGAATTTTGATTTGATTTTTAAGAATCATTTATTGTTTATTATTCGAATTACTGATTAGCAAAAATAAAACTTGACCTATATTATTTCCAAACTTTTCAGTTTAAAAGTCAGTCATAATACTATCCTTAAGTAACAACAAAAACATTATTTCACTATACCTTGGAATCATTTCATAGTATAATGAGTAGTGCGAAATAAAAAGTAAATAGTTAAATACTTTTTATTACAGCGAAATAAAAATGTATTAAATTTACACACACATGACTTCAGAACAACTAAATTGATAGTGATAAAATCAGTGTGTGATTTAAGTGTCCCTAGGTAATTAAATTTTTAAACAGGTAGCAATTTTATTATATAAGTTATGTTTTATTTAATTATTAACTTTGTATTAATAATGCTCCCGTTAATATTTTAATACTTTATTTCAAATAAACTATTTTATTTTATAAAATCTCTTAAAATTATAAATTTAAAGATAATAACATTATATTTTATAAAAGCACAATTTTTTTTAAATAAATATAATATGTATTTTGTTAATTTGAAATCTGAATAGAATATTGTGGTTTATAATATACAGTTTACACACGAAGTGACACTGTCGATATTCTATTATAAATTGTATATTCATTATATTTAAACATAAAGTGAAAGACGAAACAGAATTTGCATCTATTAAAAATAATTTTGTTTTATAAAAAAAAAAAAAGGTAAAAAACTATTTCAAAACATATAATGGAACGGAAATTTGTATTTTTACGCTTTAAAGTCAGAATAAAATAAAAATGTGTGTTATATATGTATATACATATATAATTTATATATAATTCATTACAACTCTCTTGGTCGACACCTTCTGAGTCAGCCTACCATCATCGTTGGAGTACGAGATGAGAAACCCACACTATGCCATAGTGTAAAACACGATATTTTCTTGAGTTACCCGGTAAACGCATTAACGTTGACTTGCTACGTTTTGATTGCAAACGGAAGGACGAGGAAAAGGAAAAAATTTCACACCCTTTTCAAACTTAAAGTTGATATTCTGACAAAAACAGAATTGTATAGTATATAAGAATAAACGAAGGCCAAGCAGCATTTTTCGACATAATAAAAAACAGTTCTTACTATCTCAGTAGTATATAAAATGTTTTTAGATGCAATATTACAGTATTAATCACTATGAAAAGGATACCTCGTTTAATAGCTCTGTAAAACCATATCTAACTTTTAGTTTATTCAATAAACTTTATTATAGAGCTAAAATGAATTATATTGAGATTTTGTTTTGCCTCAGTCTAAATTAATGTTTATTTAAAAATACTTTTGCAAACATCTTTGAAAACATTGAATTGTACTGATTGAATCGTATCAAATATATATTTTACTCGGTAGTATAGTGTACTGTAAGATGTTAAAAGTTTTAAAAGTGAGAAAGTTCCTTAAATAACCTATCCACTAGTTCCGTCACTGTATATGAACTATAAATGATTGCTTGATGGCTAAGTGAACTAAACTATACTACACTACTACATTCTTTTAAAATAATTGGATATTTGTGTGTGGAAACTTAATCTGAATTTCAAATTTCGAGATTAAAGTCATCACGAGAACACGCATGAGTTAAAAGTATCGGAAAAATGTGTGGCACAGAATAAATTGATTATGCACTGTGTACATAATTGTGTAGTAATGGTATGTATTGATAGACCTAATAATAAAATTTCCTGTAAACAACCGCGTTGACTAGACCTGTTTTAAATATGTATCATATATGCACATACTATGTGATTCGTCAAGTACTTATATTTATTATTTACTAATTATAATTTTGTGTTTATCCAAATGAACAAAATTAATTCCCAAGTAGCAATATGCTTGGATTTTCTCTAGTTGAAAAATATAAGTGTATTACTTTATACGAGTAGATGATAACGATCAATATTACATAAACTCGTTACGTAATTTTAACATATTTGAATCACTTACAAACCACATGAATATAAACATAGATACTCAATACTCGTAGTATTTTTCCATGCTTTGCTCGAATGATTTTTAGAAGATAAATAAAATAAATAATTTGTTTTATTGGTCGAGCTTTAGTTTGACGAGCTGATTTCCAACAATTTAATCCTCCGACAAAGTCTGAACGGTCAATTAATTTTGTAAGCAATTAAAATAAAAACGATAAATCAAGCTTTTGACTTTTTTTTTTTTTTTTAATTAGTCTAATCGAAGTGAAGGTGATAAGGGTAAATTTGAGATTCTATATAAATATGCAGCTGATGCATAAAATTTGAAAAATAAGAAAGAGTACTTATCGATTTATATACATTCAATTTACTTTTAGGATCTCGAATAAATGTAGTTTAAGAATAATAGAGCAATAATAATTAAATAATCATTAACTATGGAGACTTCATTATAGTTTTAGTGGATTAAAATTAGAATGATAATTAAACAAAGAACTACGTGAAAAATCCAACATAAATTTTGTATAGTTTATTTCTCATATAAATGAATAGTATATGAAAATATTGGTAACTATACATATGAAATTAGACCATGGACAGATGATCTCGTTGATGGTGAAGTACAGTGATAGTCAGTAGAAGTAATAGTTCAAGAGCGTAAAAACCTTAAAATACCACTTATCCATAACATTAAGAGTGTAGTGAATAATAATGTTGTACATGTATTGGGTGTGTATAGAGTTTGCACACAAATCCAAATAGCAAATGCTAAACTATTGTTTGGTGGTATTGAAATCAATAACGTATTTAGAGATCTTTATAGGGAAAAAGAGACGGAATCATATTCAACAAAACTTCGGAAAAAAATTTTGATCTCATTGCTGTACATCAATGATTCTATATTTTTATCCGAGTGATAAATACAATAAATATAATTGCAATACACAACCTGCAAGACTCGAAGAAAGGAATCTACGCTGAGTAAAGTATAAAGAAGAGGATGGGAAGGAGGAATACTCTTGTACGGGAAACCAAATCGTACCGGATATAAAAGTAATAATAAGAACTGTGATCAGATATGGAATATCATACATGACTAAATATGTGATGGCGACAATTGGTATATTTATGATGACATCGTTGCGGAGAAAACACCCGGAAACTAACCGATAAGGTTGGTAGCGTTCTTTTTCCGACCAAAACATCGAGTTGATATTTTTTGCCGTGTATTGTTAATAGTTATCGACAGCGAGGCATAGCACAACCCCAATTCTGGAATGCACTCTATCACGCAACACGAAAAGTGTATTATACCATACAACAGGGGTGAACGTTTTCCGATTTACGTATTAAAATGTTTGAAACGTGTCAACAAACGCATATACGAGTATAGGTATAAATATATCCTAAATCGTATGTTATTTTAGGAAAGAAAAAAAAATGATTTAGCGATAAAGTACTCGGTTCGTTCAACGAGAGAGTAGGTAAGACTACACAGAAATCTAAGCTCGTCGAACCGCATCATCGGAATGTTGCTTATCTGCTACACGGCACCTTACTAACTTAACTAATTTACCGTTTTCCAACGAATATTCGTGATCATCATATACACTTCGCAATCCTACCAACAAGGTCAGATTATGGTGATAATATAATGGAGGCCATTACTTTAGGTGAAGCCTTTTCACCTAAAAACAATTTCATATTTTTACTTTGATATAGTAATCTGAAAAATATAAACGTATATAAAACAAAGTAGAGTTAATTTATATAATTTATAACTTAAGAACGGCAAGACCAATTATAATAAAATTGAGTATAGAGATAGATTAGACCTTTGAGAAGAATATAGGCTACGTTTTTTCATGAAAAACAAGAAAGGGAACCATCAGTACATTTGATAAGGCCCAAAAGGGCAGTTGTAGTTTTGTTGTTGCTATAACAACAGAAAAAACGTAAGTGAACCACACTTCAGCGTTCACCTAGAAAATGGTGAACGTGTCTATTTCACTGAAATTTCCAAGAGCGACTATCTTCTCTTCCAAAAACGACATTCACCACTTTTTTTGATCTCTGTACAAGATTTAAATTAGCAACAAATAATTGGAAACATGGGCGCCCATAGGTAACTTTTCATGGGGGGGAGGGAAATAAAAAAGTTCTAAAATTTAATAAAATAAGATTTTCAATTATATTATTTAATTATAAGTTCATATTATTTTTTCAGAGGGGGCAAGTGTCCCCTCTTGCCCTCCCCCAATGGGCACCCATGACTGGAAACTATTTATACTCCATGTGTTACAATCAAGATGTATCACTGAAGATAATCAATCCAAATGTAACCCATGCAGCAAAATATATAACTTCATCAAAGAAAAGGTCTTGCTGACCCACCATTGAAATACTTAAGTTTTGTAGTTTTATTAAATCTTTATTTTCTTTATATTTATTATCCTAATGAACCGTTGAACCTAACACATTATTTGTATTTATTTTCTTACGTTTATTGAAATCATAAATTTAGTTTAGTTTAAGATATCACTACATTAATTGACCGTTAGGCTTTACGAAGCTCATCGAGTCAGCTAGTATGTAATAGATACTAATGAAAATTAGTATAGTACATTATAGTTTAGTCGCAATTGATAGATAAAACAATACTTTATATTTGTAGGCCAACTTGTGGACTCCCTCGATAGCTCGGGCTATCGTGCTGTTGCATAGGAGGAGGGATAACACACGGTTCCGCAAAATATACTTTTCCATCTACTCGATTTCACATAAAAATTGTTGCGACTTGTCAGTTATGGTAGAAAAAAAGAAACATATAAACTAAATATATCATTTGATAAACATAATTAACTATAACAAATAATTAAAAATAAAGTACCTATATCGAAAAATGTACTGCGATTTTCCGTTTGATTCAGTATGACTTTATATGAATAAAAAAATTAAATATATATTAACATCGATACGTTACAATGAGTAGTTTATTATGATATTTCTGTTAATATCGAGGACCGATTCGCGATAAAAATTGAACCACATCAATTCAATGCGATTTATACTGATTGTACGCATTTACGGCGAGTTCCACGCGTTCTTTTTCTTTCGTGTTTAACGTTTTCTGATCATTAAGCAACGCGATCCGATCCGATTTTAGTTGCGGTTTTCCGACCGAAATGCCGTCAATAATTATAGAACCGAACAAATACGATCGGCAACGTCGCAAATCGGTTTTGGTGCTGAATCGCGTGAACGAAATGTGTATACGCGGAATCGTGTGCGTCTCGCACCGGGTACGTATACGGTTTGATCATGTACAACCGAGGTTAGTATATCGTTCATGTTCGATTCGCTCGTTTATTCCCTTTCCTCGGGAAATCCGTACGACTCGATCGCCGCAAACAATCGCCCCGAAAACACGATCGTCGGGTAGGGTGGGCGCGGGGGAGGGTAGTGAGGGCGGCGAGTCAACCGGTTGACGTCTCGCAGTGACGGGAACGGGAGTGATCGGCGGGCAGTACGGCGCCATTACCTCGACCGGATCGAAGGTGCCCGGCAACCGGACCTGGCCGAACGGCGACATGGGCGTGGACGGCGTCAGCGACGACGAGGCGCGCAGGTGGTGTTCCACGGACGCGGGCGCGTACTGCTGCTGGTGTTGCTGGAACCGGCGTTGGAACTGCTGGTGGATCAGCGCGTCCGCGTCCGCCGTGTTCCGGTGCTTGTGCTTGTGCCGCCTGCTGGCCAACGACGCGCCACCGGCCGCCGCGTACATGGTGCCGACCGTTCGCGGGAACCCGGTACTGCGAGAACGTTCCTGCCGCCGTCCCCGTCGCGCCCACCGCCGTCGTCGCTGCCGCCGCCGTCGCCGCTGTTTTCCGCCGCGTTAGCTCCGTCACGCTTCTGAAACAATGACAAACATGCCGTTAGGTCTGAGGTCAGACGTGGTTATCGGTACAACAGTGACGGTTTGTAGCCGTTGACGCGACACCATCGGTCGCACGTACGCAAGCTACAACAATGATTAATAACTACACGAAATAATAGGGACGTTGCGGTTAAACCGACCCATACGCGTTGTCCGCGTCTTACAAATGTTGCACACAGCACAGAAAATCTACGTTCGGTAGAACCGATTCGATGTTTTAATTTTCAGGCGAGTTATGTGAACTATTTTTTTTTTCTCTTCGACTTCAACTATTAGTACCTTACATACTTATAATAACTAACTTGAAAATTAAAAAAATATCGTTAGAAACCGACCTACAAAAAAATGTTCTTCCCGTTAAGTTCGATAATAGACCGGGCCTTACTTTAGTATTAAAGTTAACAACATACAATTGGGTCTACTGGATTCAGATTTGCTATGCTCTATGTTTGTTGTACATCCTGAGATGATGACCCTCAAACTCAGAGACGAGATTTTTGAATTCCATCCCCGCGCAATACCTCGAATGTAAAATAACAATTGAACCTTTGGAATCATAGTAGATTTATATGTAACTACATATATTACTGCGTAAGGTATTTTACAAGTTTTACTGTACACTTTAACGTTAACGTTCGAAAATCTGATTAAAATATATATTACTATAAGCTCTCTTTATAGTTAATGATTTATTTTCGTTTTAAGTTCTGTGGCATGTTTTTCTGTACAACAACCTTTTTTCCATTAGTTGAAAATTTAATAGTACCATTTTATTTTGTTTATTTCCAAGCTTAAAGGTTTTCAGATTTTGTGATTCTTTTTCTTGCATTTTTATATACTACGAACGAAGTGTGAGAAAAATATACTTTAACTTTTTATGCACGATGCGTATGATAGCTCTTAAAATGTATACAATCCAATACTTCAAACACAGAGATTTTTTTGAATTCTTATTACAACCAAATAAACCATAATGTATATCCCACAAAGGTAATAACACTACCAACTGTGAATAACTGATGATTAAAACTTCAAAGCGATCGTTGATTTATTTATACTGGACTGTGATTAAACCGATATGACTGCAAGAGTCAATCAAAAATATTTAATATCAACCATAATAATAATTATTATTTATAAGTTATTTATATTATGAAAGGTAAGAAATGTATTATATAAAAAGATACTAACTCTATTCTATGTATTTGAATTTACATTTCTGAAGTTATTTTAATTGAAACTTTAAAATTCCACCATTGATTATCAGTGAGGTAACAAATATATGGTTGGCGAAATACAGGATTTAATGAACATAATATATTATAGCATTGGTAATACTTTTTAATGGCAAAACATCAAGTAATCTTCATATTTTGTTAGAAGAAAAAAGAGAAAACTGTTTGAAAAATCATATTATGGAAACAGAAAGGGAGGAGACCACATGGTACACCAAGGGCTGGATCGATTTGCGAGAAAAGATGTGAACCAGGGTAGTGATACATATGCATACATATATATTAACGAAAATACATAATTTAAGGTAGGGAAAAATGAAGAGGTTAAATTGTAGTGGTGGTAAATACTCAGAAAGTAGATGTCAGAAGAGACATAATATTATAAAAAGGGAATGCGGTTGACATTTGTGATCTGTTGTAGGTAGTTTTGATTTTATCGAGAAATGGTCATGTTATTAATGATATATTTAGATATTGATGTTGTTGGTGGTAAAATAATAATAAAAAATAAATCTACTTTTTAATAAAATAAGAATCGACCTTGATTTATTATTATTACAAAAGATATTTTGGTTTAATACATACAAATTTTATTCAAATATTTTATTTTATATTATCGTTTATTAAATTAACCCATTTTTAATATTAGTTTCGTAAGTTTATTTGTACTGTAAATTCAAACGATCTGATGTATTTGTATATAGAATAACATGCTTTGTCTTTTAGCAAACCGCATGGTGGGCAGTTCACTTTTAAATAAAAGTTGTTCCTCTCTTCTATGTACAATGTACACATATACATAATACCGTCGAGTATTTTTTTTTATGTGCATTATTTTAATGAACCATAAAACTTGTTGAAGAAAAACTGTACGTGGGACGTTCTTTTCTTGCGAATACTACGCGTTGTTTGCAATATATATAATAAATGGTCTGAGGAATGTTATACGACGTAGTTTTAAGTTTAAATGAACTAATTGATATACAATTATTTGAAGTTCCAGTGAGGACGGTAGGAATTCTTATCAAAGTCATTATAAATAGGCACCTTCATAGGTTTCATTATATAAGTGCGTTTATTCTATTAATGTGTTTTTAAGGTTACAGGTAGCGTTTAAATCTGGAAAACTGTCGAGAAGAAAATTAACACATGTTTATAAACTTTTAAATATATATCTTAACGTACAAACTATCGTACGTTGATGCAGGAATCTTTCACGTGTTTTAAATTCTATTTAAAGTACACTGTTTTTTTTTATATATATTAATTTTTTTTTTTAGCTGTAATAAAATAGATACGCTTCGTGTATTATAATTTTTTTAGTATTTAAATTTGATTTTAAAAACTAATCTAATGATTTAATTTTTGTTATGAACACATATTAAAACGAAAAGTGTTATTGAGGGGTGTTATATATATTTGAAAACATAAACAATACCAAGGTTTTATGTTGTCGGAATTATAATGCAAGTATCGACGCGCAATTAACTGAACAAACAGATTTAATTTTGTTACCATTGCCGGATAAATAATGAACGTACCGTACCTAAAAGTATTTTAATGTTATATTACATTATACAGTAGGGTGTTAACATATGTTCTGTTCTATCTTTTGCATTACATTAACTAAAATACACTATTACGGTCGTATACGTGGTCGCGATAGTCGGTTACGCACATAACCCTACTCATGTTTTTATTGAACTTCTTAGTAATTAATAAGGCAATTTAATGTTAATAATTAATAATTTTAATGAAGATTTTACTAGTTATGAATTATTTATATTGCTGCGCCTAACCTATTTTTCAGTAAAATAGGTAAAAGTAAAAATCAGTGCTCGTCGATCGGTGGTTATGATTTTTTATAAGCGTCGTTTATTTAAAATATTACGAAATCTTGCAGTCATTTATAAATAAATAAAATGAAGCATTTACCAAGATTGATTAATAAAAAAATTTGTTTGAAAAAATGAAAATAAGTTTGTTGGAAACATGTGTTACTATTTGAATGATGTTCACTGCATATAGTATATCGTTTTTTCAACAGAAAATAAAAAACAAAATTTTTATTTATTTATCTACGCCATATACATATATAACTGTAAAAAGTACATACTTACTACTAGATTAACTTTAACTCTCTTCGTGACAGAAAAGTTTAAGAACTAAAAGTATATGACTTAAACTCGGGACTGTTTTAAATATACTCGCTCTACGATAATACAATTAATTCTTACGTTTTTCTATAAGAAAAATAGATATATCTACGCGTAAGTGAAATAATTAATAGCATAATATTGAAATGAAATGTACAATTTGACATATTTTCTTTTATTATTTTGAGTACATTATTACAAAAATATGTTTCTGTTATATTATAATATTTAATTAGAGTATTTTTAAATAATTCTATCATGAATTAATGCGATGTATGTGAAGTTTATTAATTAAAACTTTTGTTATATTCTATATTAGAAAATGTCATGTTTACTATATATTTTTATACTAATAACTATTAGCGCTTATAAAATGGCACTATGTTATGTAAAGGTGAGTAAAAGTTTAAATTAAGTTCACTACAAATCTATAATAAAAGTAAACAAATTAGAAAAGCTTTCTCTGTAAGCGTGCTAAATTTCCGGTTCCTAAACGTAATTTAAATAATAAGCTACGGTATATTAATTTCTTATTAAATATAAAAATAATTTGGTATCTTAAACATTTACGGATATAAATAAATAAATATTCTAATTAAATAAAAAAAGTATTTTTATTTTGGTATCTATTTTTTAGTGTTGGCTATTATAAATTATATTAATATTGACTATATCACATCTTTGTAATGTTTAATACTGGCTACCATGGATTTACTTTTAATAGAACCATTATAAAATTATTTATGTATTCAACAATCGTCACTATGTACTGGTACAGACGAATAGACGGACAGAACGGGGATTTATAATATTTGAATCTTACAGTTGTTTAAACTTAAAAACCTAAAGTTAATTAATTCAAATTTTAATTTGGATTCGAAAAAAATTATTATGTTAGATTTATCATTGCTTTTAATATAATTAAAAATGTATAACACATTTATTACGTACTCGTTAATTATTTTAGAGGACGAGATTAATTTATACATTACTTATACAAATTGCATAAATAACTAATTTTATAATTAATTTTATGTATAAAATAATGTGCACTGCAAGTATATATTTTATATAGAAATATAGTATTTGACCAATTCATTATAATATTTTAAAAAGGTTACGAAAAAACTATCAAATATGTATCCTAAGGATAGCTCATAAGAAATATTGTTGAAGAATTATTGAAGAAAATCACAAAAACCTATAACATAATATTATATTTTTCTGATTTTATTAATATTATTATATATTATAATTACATATTTTATTTATATATATATAGCAAATTAACAGTATCGAAGTCGAAACAATGTATTTTAAGAATGATATACGATGAACAAATAACACAATATTTTTTTATTAAGAGCTCATTTCCATGCATTATTTGTAATTATATTTTTTAAATTCCAACGAATTGCTTACATCATACTGTCAAGCAGTATTTTCGAACCTTGCTAATTGTTCGTAGACTTCTATTCCATTAATTTAACATGAAAATATGTTAAGGCATTTGTTCTTTGAACGATTTATTATACATCGAAATTTCAAGAAGTATAATTTTCTTTGGAATATGAAATTTATGTTTTCGTTTGGAAGAATATGAACTTGTTTGTAGACCGATTGATAATATGATGAAATGTAAACGATGCGTGATAACGATGAACAAGTAGATACGATAATTTTTTCTATAGCACATAATTGGTGGGCCAAGAAATTAGTGTCGTTCGTTAAAAAAAAAAAACATATCCTACAGCAGTTAGTTACAATACGCACTAGTATCTATATGTACGTGATGAACGGTTTTAATTTTCGAATCTCCTGGAAGTTTTACGATTGATTCCGGATCTCTTGTGTTATCTTATGTACTCTTAGCGCGTGTATGTCGTATAAAAGTAGATAGGGGTGTACACGAAATAAGCCGTAACACTAATAACTTCATAATGAATTTTTCAACGGGGTTGGACGGAAACGAGTGGATTTTTATTATACTTTTATCTTTCCGTAAACATATAAAATCACTCACTTGATTCGCGACATAGCACAGCTCGGCCAATCAACGGTCGGTCGTCGTCAACGCGCCCACCCTTCTCCAAACGCACAAGACGTGTGCACAGCGTCTACTCGTGTGCGCGATTTGATCGCGCAGTTCTGCGGGCGGGGAGTAAGCGGTGGGGTCCGAGACGCGATACGGACGGAAATGGACTGGACGCGGTTGCAGAGTTCGGCGCGCGCGCGGCGAGAACACCTTTTGCTGGCAAAACATCGACGTGGTCGAGTGCGGCACGTTTTCCGTTCGCTCGGTTTGGCGAACGTGCGCTGGCGGAGAAACAACGTAAAGGGCACGTTGTGCACGTACGTTGCGCCGGGGACCACGTACCGTGTTCGGAAGACGCTTACGGCCGGCCGCCGGAGACGACAACTGTTCATCGTTACCGGACGACGCATGGCGGGGCGGGATGCGCGGCGACGAGACCACCGCGGCAGAAGGAAAGGACGGGACGGTTGGTGATGGGACGGGAGAGAGCCGGTAGCAGCACGAGTTGTCCGTGCGGTAGAGATGACGACGACTGCGGGACGGGAACCGATGCCGGACGACGGCGAGCCGCAGCGGCAGACGCTGGTTCCGACGGCGAATCCAACAGGTAGACGGGACGTGCGGCCGTCGTTGTCGGCGGCCGCGGTACCGCGAGCAGCAACAGTTTGCGAGGGCGCCCGCGTGCGTACGTATTCTCTCTGCCCCTCCCCCCCACCCGTGGACGTGTGACCGTGTGGCGCGCGCGGACGGACCGAGGGTGATGGACGCGCACGCACGAGGACCGCGAACCGAACGACTACTGGCGGTGCGCATCGACTGCGTGCGCGTGTGTACGCGACCACCGTGTGCCGCCGTCGCCGAGGTGTGGTGCGGATCCGAGCACGCGCCCTGCTCGCGGCCGCACACGCGTGTACGCTGTGTACAGGGCGATTTATCAAGCGCGTTCGTGTTTTTTTTTTTTTTTTTTTCTATGCCCTACAGTCGTACGTTTCACTGAATCGTGGAACACACATGTACCTCGTGCAGTACCGTAAGACTGCACTCTGACACGCAGATTGTTAGTAGTACAAGTCTCGGCAATACAGTCCTGGCGTACGCGACGATTACAATTTTTTCTCTTTCGAACAGAATTTTTTTTTTCCACACATATAGTTGTACAGATAAATAATTTTTTTTTTTTTAATTTTCGATATTTTCGAAGTCACTCGAGTTCGTCTTTGACGGACTCGTCGGCATAATTCATTTGTTCTGTACTACAACATTTTGATTCGTTCATGATGATACGATCTAATTTATCGTTTCATTTGACCTTTCTTTGTTATCGTGTTTCGAGATAATTTCATAAATCTAATGTTAATGAGTACATCAGGGTACATTTATTATACATATAAACGTATAAAATGATGTACTGATAATTATTAAAAGCTTTTGATACGCAACTTTAAATTTGAATAAATCTAAAATGAATAACCCAAATATTAATTATGTTACGTCGAAAGTCCAAAAAAATTAATTGATAATTATTTGTAATTTTTTGAAAAAATGCATAATTTAAACATCAAAAAGTGGTGAGTTAGTTTGAAATTATCCTGTACCCACGGTGCATTTCTCTATTGCGATGACGGCATTTTTATTAATAATACACATAAAACGTACGATGTAGTCGCTGTTGTGCTTAAGAATAGTGATTCAACTGTTTCGAGAATGGGATACGATCGCCATATTTCTAAGCACAACGTACCTATACACATATAAGTCTAATCGACTCTTATTCTATTTCGAAATATTTCAAATATTTACACGTTGGCGCTTATATGAACTGAATAATTCAAACGACCGGAAAAAGTTACAAGTTAAAACACACACTGCATATTCACGATAAACGGAGTCTAGGAGGGTTAAACACTACTATGTTATAGTATTACTGTGAATATATTCCAAATAACTTATAAAGTAAAAAAGACATTGAAGGCGTTTGAATATTCGACGTGGGTTATAGACGATGGTAGTAGAAGTTTTCGACACGAATAATATAAGCCCCGTAAGACCGCGAGAGGTCGATGCACTTTTTTAAGAATCCCTCTGTACACATGAATTGTATATTTTCGCCTTCGAGTTCCACTTTCCTTCTCTTCGCGAATTTTTCACGCGTCGCTGTATGGTAGCGTCTACGGCAATGAGGGGTGACTTCGAACGATCAACAGTGTTTTTAAGACTGTGTACATGTACGTGCACGTGTTCGTATTTGTGTTTGTATTTCGTGTGTGTGTGTGTATGTAGGCGTGTGTGTGTAGGTGTGTGTGGGTGTATACGAGCAGTTCGTGCAATGGAGGTGACAGCTTTTGTATTGAACTAGGTAATTTGTTCGATTCTTGCGTCCTTTCCACTAATTTTCCGTTCGTACATACAATTTAATGTCCGCATTCGTTTAATTTCAACACTACTTCACCATTATTAAAACACCGCTATAGTGCGATATTATTATTATTATTATTATTAGTTCACATGTAATAATAATACATAATATAATACATTTTGTAGATGATAATTGGAAAGTCTATTGCATCTGTAAAATTTATAAATTTATAATTATAATTTATAATTTATAAATTTAAATTTCTAAATGCAAAAAGGGCACATGTCCATAATTTTCATAAAATCACAATTTTACAGATTTTTGTTTAGATTCGACAAATACATCGTTTTGTGCAAACGGTGGACATGTGTCCCATTTACTGGTATTTTATAAAATCATATTATGTGAATTATTTAAATTATTTTCTTCAATTTTTTCCAGAGATATTAAGTTTTTTGTCTCTCCTGAAAAATTATAAAATTTGGACATGTTCCCTTCTTTCATTTAGTGATTCAAATACAAATGATATATTATTTGTAAAAGTTTAAAACGTAAATGTAAGAATTTAGGTATACGAGTCCAATATGTATATGCTCACGCAATGTATCGCCAAACGCGAGGAATGTTTAATTAAAAGTTCCAAATCGATTTTTGCTCTTATAAAAATGTGTATTGGCTACGACATTTATGTTTTCGTGCCACACGACATTTTCAAATGACATGTGTTGCCGTGTTGGGGAATGTCTTTGTGTTCTTGATTCATGTTGCGTAACGAAAGATGTTGAGAATTAAAAGAGGTTACCATATTAATTATATTTTATATAACGAATATATTGTATAAATTTGTATTAGAGTTTATTATTTGTACGTTTAAGCTGTTCCTTAAAGGCCATTATGATAAAAAAATACAAATTTTATTGATACTCATTTATCGGTGTGATATTGTTTATATCTACAAATATATATAAATAACCAAACCACAGATGTGCATGACCTGGACGGCGATTTTGGACTCAACATCACTACAGAGAAATCATAATGAGTAGTATATTGAAGTTTAATAGGTATATTAAAACAATATTATTATAATGATATCTACCATAGAGATATACGTATATCTGTTATGCGTGAAACGAGTGTAGTTTCGGGGCATAGTTCTGTATCTTTTATCGACGCGGCTGTTTTTACTCTATAGGCAAGGAAACGAATATTCGCATAGACATGCATGGCTAACCTAATACACAATTACACCTATAAACTATAAATAAAATTTTGGATAAATTTCAATCATCAAATTGAACTTTGAGTACAAATTAAGTCGACTAATTAAATTCACTGGTATGTTTCCCCCCAGCAGAGCGCTGTAATGAGAAAATAACATGCTTATAAAAAAATTTTTATCAGTAACGAAATAGTCAACAGATATCTATTAGAATTATACGGAATTTGCAAATGTTAAAAGTGTTGAAATTGACCAACTCATTAAGGACATTCACATATTAATTTACTTAAAATATTTAAGCAATTTTCATTCTCATGAGTGCAATAGAGACATGTATTATTTAAAATTTCTACTGAAATCCGTAAACAGTTAATAGTTAAAAACGGGCAAATGTAAACGGGCGATTGTGAACTCGGCTCGAAGAAATAAAATGTTCAAAAGGTCTATCGTTACTCAGCTCGCGATTACACGTAAAAATGATTTTTGTGTAAACTAGGCCCAAATAAAAATATTCTTATGATATTTGAGAACCACTTAGCATTACCCAGAGGACACCACGAGGTGCACAAATAGTTGCACATTAGCCGGAAAATGTTGACACCGATTTGGATTCGATACGACGATTTGGGGGGGGGGCATTAAGTTACCCTTACACCATTTATGAAATTTGAATTGTATTGAGTGTGTTAAGTTTCAAATTATGAGACTTTTGTTACAAATAGTTGCAAATCAGTTGCTAATTTTTAGCGCACGTTTTGTATTAGTACTAAAACTTGGGGGGGATAATTTCACATACATTAACGTATGAGTTACTTTAGAATACTAAAGATGTTCTAAAACTAACAGTAATTATCCACATTGGGACTCAACTATGTGTGCCATCGTCACGGTTGTGTAAACACTACTTAAACGTTGTTTCAAAAGTCCAATACAAAAATGAAAATATTTGTCTCAATGTTTAAATATATTTTAACATTGGTAAATAACAAATTGTTCATGATAAAATATAGGTACGTTACAACCGACCTTTTTTATTATCTTAAATGTCCGGGCCGAGTTGACAATCTACCTATTTTATTACCTAAAATTTCCGGGCTGAGTATACAACAAAAATTGTAACAGCGGGCCCAGTTTACATTTTCTCAATGTAAGTTTCTATATAAGACCTAGGTTCAGGTAAAACAAAAAAAAAATATATTAGTTCCTACACAGCGGAAAAGGTACATATGTAAGTTTCTACACAGTAAAAACCAGGTACTTACGTTAGTCCTATATGATGGAAAAACAAATAAAAAATCATATCATACATTCCATACATAAATAAATATAAGATAATTATAAAATAAAGTTTTCTGTATGATTTTTATCAGTAATGAAAAGTCGTAAATATTTTATGAATCAAAATTTGATTCAGGATTATTTAATAATCGAAGGTTTATCGATAATACTTATCTTTATTTGACGCTTGTCGCATTGATTGTTGGGCGGGTTCTACCTACGTCAAGTCCGGATACTATTATGAAGTTGTATATATCTTCCCAACATTTCATATAAATTGTGCTTTAAGTGAAGTGTATTTGAATTTAATTTTAAGACTTTAAGTAATGAAGCATAACAATTTTAATTATTTACATATAGCAAAAAACAATTCAAAATATTTTGGATATGCCACTATATCTGGAGAAAGATATTATTTGAATTCGGTGAAAATATCAATTTTCCACTATTGTTATTTTTTAAGTTATGACTTGAAAATGTCAAAAACCAATATGGCTTAAATATTGTCATTTTTTATAACCATAATGTTTGGTTAGTTTTTCTCAACAATTTGGAAAACTGTTGAGAAGTTCGAAAAACGAAAAAGCATCAACTTGGTAAATTTTTTTTATCCGAAACGATCGTTCCATTTGATTATCGAAATAAACTTCTGGTTGTAATCGTGTAGACAGGCACAAAAAATAAAAAACAAATCTAATGGTAAAACGAGTATATGTTTCTCAGATCAATCAGAATCTAAAAGTAGCTTGCTCTGTAGGGTATCCTGTGGGATACTTTCATTCGAAATCACTTTATGTAACCAGCTAAACACGCAGTATGGTGGTATTAAAATTATATTGTACACTTATATATATTGCACGATAAAACCCATTTCTCCCTTATACAGAGAACACGCATTAAGGATATTGGATTGTTTTTAGTGTAATAATGTTGGTAAAGGAAATAACCTTCACGTGATATTTTTTTTTCACGCACAAATCGACAGAATCGCGGTGTATCCTATCGACGAAACGAAAAAAATCTATTTGTATGGCTTACTAACTCATACCTATACTCATGTACAGGGTAGAAAGATGAGTTGGACTCTGGCATGTTTATTTTGTACCCATGTCCATGAGTGTATATAAAGATATCTTCACATGAATATATTTAATCCTTATTTTTGACATTGGTGCGAAGATTATTTTTCTTTATATACTTAAATAATGGTTAACCAGAAAATGTAAATTATTCAAAAATTATGTATAAACTACTCATAATATGAATTGATAATGTGTAGCATTGTTTTGAATCTTAATAATGGCGTAAATAAATTAAAAACAGAGTGATAAATGATTTAATGGCACGGGATTTTGTGTGCAATTTTTTAGTATTAATTATAATCTGATTTTGAAGATTGGTTTTAAAGCCAATTTTCATCATTAATTCAATATATCTATTTCAAATCAAATAATAAAATTGTCATTAAAAAGTATGTACCTCAATTTTTTTGCAATAAAATAAATCTTCATTATAATAATTCTTATATTTGCGTTTTATAAAGCAAACCGTTTAGTTACAATAATGAAATGCAATCTGTACAAAAAAAATATATTGATATTGAAACAATAATTAAAACCAACTCGAATTCGAATGCGAATAAAAATATTAATTAAAATTAGCTTATACAATTTTGTGAACTAAAATTATGCAGATGCATATTATACTGCTTTATACGTCAGTTAAAAATTAAAATATATCATATATTTGTGGATATTAGAAGGTTATTTGTTTTCTTAATTATTATGAAATTATTTTAAGTATACTGAAAAAAAAACAATTTTATGTAAATGAAAATATTAAAAAAAAATTATTGTTTTTTTTTTTTGGGCGAATGTCCCAAAATTACCCTGACGGTATTGGGACGATAAATTAACTGATCGTTTAGGTGAATTCATAAATTATTGAATAATACAGAATTAACAAACTACTTCAACAATATTGTACTACTAATGAGACTGATGTAATACATTTCATAGTAATTAAAACTAACAATTGTATCATCCACGACCTAATATTTATCTAGTAAATTATTTTTTTGAAAGGAATTCAAATAGAAACCTAATTAAAAATTAATTCTGTTAACATATAAATAATCAATATATCACGTTATAATACTAAACAAAAAATCAAGATGAAGAAAAACAATTTAACAGACGCCAAGACACCGCAATCACACGTATCAGAATCGGACATTCCGCACTCACACACTCATACCTTATCAGCAAAGAGCCCCAACCAATATGCAACACATGCAACCAAATACTAACCATCAAACACATAGTGGAGGAATGCACACTGTACACCTCAACACAATGTTGCAGAAGCACTCGATGAACACAACACGTCAAAAATCATTAAATTCCTAAACATTACCAATATTATTAAAAAATTGTAAACCCTGTAAATAAAAATTGTAAAGAAAATAACTTCATAAATGTACACCTAATTTTTAAGAAACATATATGTAGCTTCTCAGGCGAATAACCTTTGCTGTTGAAGCCTTATTCTTAAAATAAAAAAAAAATAAAAAAACAAGAATACTCATTGAAATTGTGGGAAGAATATCAAATAGAAAAATCAACAATAATTGTTTATATTAAATAAATGGGTATGATATATCTTACTAATGAAAAAATTTAACAAATAAATATAATAAAATAAATTAAATGATAATATAACATATTTTTAATTATATCAAATAGAATTAACAGAAAGTCGTAAGTCTTTGAAAATTAGAAGGAAAACGTATTAGTTCATATAAATTTCATAAATAGGTACATAAAAACTCGCCCAAACGATATACTAGACATATTGAAGGACCGTTTAAATTTCACCCTAATGCATATGTATATATTTGCCCAAATGATATGAATCCCAAATTCATTCGCTCAAATGAAAGGTGCTCATCCTTATTCCCAAGTTGTGTGAATATATCATATGGGTGCGGGACGTAATTCTTTATTCCATTCTGTATATATTACTTAGTTCTTTCTCGAAGAATTTATTGGAGATAATAATGCTATAACACACTTATATATTTAAAGTACGTGTATTCGCGCTTTGGCTCGCGGAAAAACAAATGCTCAGATGGTTATGGGTGTCAACGCCGGTTTCTACTATTTTACCATTTCCCAGCAGATTAAATAACGCTCACATTCCTCTGTGACGCTGGCATCCGACAATATGGGTTTTCGATTTTCGTGAACTCTATGTTATCCACCAACCTGAATATATCGTTAATCATTGTGAGGGCAATTCTATTATATTTTATTATACGAACGTTCAGAGTGCTGTGTATTTAACAGCTGGAATTTATTAAAAAATGTTTATGACAAAGAGAAAAACGGTTTTAAGCTAAAATATGAGAGTAAGTGTAGATTAAGGAATGATTTGTAAAAAAAAATAATTAACAATTAATTTTGCAATTTATTGAGTTAGAAAAAAATTATCCAAATCATACTCAAAGATTATTAATATGGAACAGATTTTAATGCGAATACATATTTTTATTGGAATGAAATATTTTAAATCTGATAAAAAATGTGTACGATTTAGATCAATTAATTTAAATAAACTTAAATTTATTTTACACATTTTTGCATATTTAGTAAAAAAGTATATATTTTTTCCATATTTTATGTAATTTTTGATTTTTTATTGATTTTTGACGACGATAAATATAATAAGTTTTGTCAAAAATGTTTGACAACCTCCAAATATGTTATTTAAATGGCAATTACGTACTTATTTCTAGTATGCCACTATATTGTAGATTATATTAGTTTAGTTATCGTGTTAATATGTACTGTATCCGAGTAAAAATTTAGGTTCAGGCACGGTTTACTATTATTTATAAAATAGCGGCGTTGCACCGCGTTCAAATTCCGTTCCAGACACCGTTTAAACAGTAATATTTATACCAGATTTAACATGAAGTGCACCGAGTTTGACTAAAGAGCAAATTCGGTGTTGGGACGGTTTTAAGGTTCATTTATTGACGGTTCCGCTAAAGTGCAAATTTTATGTAGAGACGGTTGTTGCATGCAAGTTATTATTTAACATGAAAAAAATGCAAAAATATAATTAATTTTCATCCGTGATTCGCTATTGAGTCACCATCTTCACACGTTTAACACACCTACCTAACTTCCGCAGTAGTTAACCTACCTACCTATCAGATGTATTATGAGGGTGAATACAAGGTTATTAAACATTGATTTTAAGAATTAATATCAACTACTGATATAGAAATAAAATAAAAATATTGAATATATTGTGGAATATTTGATGCAACAAATATTTTGATGAATCCAGATTAAAATTATTTATTTAAAAGATATTTAAATTTATTAAAAATATATTAAATATTTAAAGATAATAATGTATTATAATAAAAGTTCTTACATTAGATGATAATGTGGGAGAAGAATAAAAATTTGAGCAATTTAAAAATGTTTTAACTATTATCTTATACTCAGATTCATTTTGTCGTTTAACTATATGCCTAACAACAATTTCTGATTTTTTAGCATAGTGTATTTATCTTTTATTTTAGAAGTGCTAATAGCGATATTTAAATTTTGTGAAGTTATTTTTTCATACATTTTATCAGCTAATGAAACTTACGGATGAACAATTTTAAAACAGATTTATTTTTCTGCAGTTACCAAAATTAATATTTGATATTTTTCAGATAAACTAAGTTTTTGTTTTTCAATAGTTCTATTAGTAATTTCTTGAAGTTGATATTTGGTACTTTTAACAGATTTTTTTATTTCCTGAAGACAATTTTCATACTTAAAACAACTGAAATTATCCAAGGAACCATGGAACTTCCCAATCATATGAAGTTGTACTAAATTATGTACATTATATGAAACATTATATGGGCCATATAAAATTGAATACCCACGAATGAAAATGGTATATTATCATGCATGTCGTATATTATTACATTGTGTTATACAGATATTTTCGGAGTATGACTTTCCAATATTAGAGCGTGGTTATTAATAAATTATGGCATATAAATATATCATTATAATTTATTATATATTAAACATTATAATTTACCTCCTGAACCTATCACAACAAGAAGGAGCACGTGGCTTGAAGCCATCCAATATCATTGCGATTATCTTGACAAAATAAAAAACTTTATTTAAATTTTCGATACTGAATCAGCCGTAGCTAATAAAAAAGAAAATGTATAGATGTAATATCAATTTAAAAAACAGCTTGACATACATTTCTGTAAATTTTTAATTTTTGATTCAGACAATTAAACAATTGAAAACTAAAAACATGTCTATATAGACAGTATTAGTATAGTAAAAAAAGCTGCAGACAAACTAGAAAAAACTCAATGGCACATGGGAGAAATAGCCAAAAAGAAATATGCCAATATAATTGAAAAAAATTCTGGATTTCTAACTATTAAAATCATTAAAGATATTTTAATAGGCAAAGATTAACAAGAATTTCTGGATATTGAATTCATTCCTTCTGATTTAGCAAATATGAATTATGGCCCTATCACATCAGTTGACGGTTTTTTAGCCAAAATAAAAATATTTTTTGATCAAATCATTGCAATTTTTTATTTGCAAACCTCCAGTAATATGTTGTTGTTAATTGCTTTGTTCCAGAATAATACTCGTTTTATATACCTACATAATTTGTATTACTTTTACTTAATATTTATATATATCTATAATAATAATACAATTAAATTTTTTTAAATTAATTTTTTTTTTTTGTAATTTTTATTACTAATATATTTTTTCGATATTTAAAAAAATTTTAAATTTATAAAAGTGTAGTGAGATCAACTTTGCTGTATGGTTCAGAGTGTTGGGCGGTTAATAGGAGAATAGAACAAAGTATGAGTGTCGCGAAAATGAGAATGCTTAGATGGTTGAGTGGAGTGACAAGAGAAGATAGAATAAAGGACGTATACGTGAGAGGTAGTGTTGGTGTAACGCCAATTGTGGACAAGGTAAGAGAAAATAGGCTGAGATGGTTTGGGCATGTGATGAAGCGAGAGGAAACAAATGCAGTAAGAGTGGTTATGAAGATGGACGTTGAAGGGAAAAGAGGAAGAGGAAGACCAAAAAAGAGATGGTTGGAGACTATGGAGAATGACATGAGGGCTGTCGGTGTGTGCAGAGGAGATGTGATTGACCGAATGAAGTGGAGGTGTAGGACAGTGGTGGCCGACCCCAAATAGTTGGGAGGAAGACGAGGCAGAAGAAGATATTTTTTCGATATTTACATATTTTGGATTTTTTATTCCATATTTTAAGAAAAATTGGTACATATATATGTGCATATACTGATTTTTTTTATTACAATAAAATCCGTTTCCTAATAATTAATTAATAATTGTGAGATATACCGTAGCGGAAAGACAATAGTTGTTAATTGCATACAACAATTTGAAATAATAATTTCGTTTGTGAGTCAGAACATGGAACGTAGTAGTGGAGCGTAAAGTTCAATTTGGAACACTCATAGAATCTTAAATAAGTGATATACGAGTACCCGTTACAATATATCCGTATTTTGGACGGACATTTTATTCGGTTCCGTCACAATCATAAATTTTCCTCCCAAGGGAGGCGCGAGTGGTTGGCAGACAAGTCACAGAGAGCTAAAGTTATAAATATAAGTACGCTTTTATGAAGGATTTAGATCATCCGAGAGACTGAAAAAATGGAATATCGTTTATTTTGCTGTTATTACGGCCGAAATATAATAAAGGGATAACACAATATTTATACAAGTATATATATAAAAAATAAGATAAAACTTTATAAGTGTGTAAAATTAGATTTCCTTTTAGCAAGGTTATTTATATTTTTCATGGTTAGGTTCGTGCGAGTCGATTGTCAATATTGAGAAACAAGTAAAACAAAACTAAAAACAGCAGTTTTACTGCTTATAACATATATATTGTGCCCGTGATATAGGTTGATTCCGTCTTTTTTACGATATTGCATACTTCGATATTCTACTAATGATATGATAATGCACACATTAAAATTTGCATTTCCATGGATTACCATACCAATGGCGTTAAACTGGTTAACAACAAAAATATATCTACCGTTCAGCTGCTTTGTTACAAAAAACACAAACTGTACCCGTATATAGGTGACATGCACGTACGGCGAAGACCATACGTTCGAAACTCGTCGAAAAATCGAAAATAGTTTTCAAATGACTCGAGAAACGACACACACACACACACATCTATACCGATACCGTAAACGTGACATATATTTATACCTACTCACTTTAACATGAAAACGACGCGTTTTAATCGAATTAATGGGCGTGTTATGCATGCACACATGTATATATAGTATAATAATGTATACGTATATATCGCATCACACCAGTGTATTAACGTTGCGAAATAAGTGATCCCATAAATTACGAATTACACGGGGGTGAACGAGCCTTTGGTGGTGCAGTCGTGTTCCATGTCGTTTTTTTCGTGTACAAATGCGCCGTATTTAACGAATGTATAGCCAACCTAGTAAAAAATCCTAAAAAAAAACTTAGTATGCAATTAATTAGCACGCAATTTGTTTGAATTTGCTAAACCGATTCCGAAATATGTATGATACCTCTTCCTCTCAAAATCTAAAATCAATGAGTATGACAACACATATCACCAGCCCCTCTATTCGTGGTAAAAATTATTACACTTTATCAAAACACAATTGTATACAATTAAGACTTGAAATTAAAATATAATATTACCTTATATTTGTAGTTAACAAAAAAGATAAAAAGTTTATTTAAATAATGTTAAAATTTCTTCGTAACAGCTCGTCGATAGCTCAGCAACCATAAATTTGATTGGATTTTGAAATAAAATGCATAAGACATGTAGTATTTGGTTTTAATTAAAATTATTATTAAAAAAAAAAATACGATTATAAAAATACGTTAAAATTTAAAATCTTTGTAGTATTCACAAGATAAGAAAATATTTCATATTAAAAAAATATTATTGAAATAGTGATCAAATTCTGAAATCATTATTTTTCAAACTTCCATAAGTTCAAAAAAATAAACTTTAATTTTGTTGTAATTATATAAGTTTCAACACAAAAATAAAAATAAATCAAATTATACTACTCATATTTTTGATTCTGAATGAATTCCCTATAGTCCTACATAGCATAAATTTATTTTTTGAATATTTAAAAATCATAAAAATATTTTTTAAATGTTTAATATCCATTGATTAAAATATTGTTAGCATCTACACAATTTAAAATTTAAATTAATTTTGAAGAATTTGTTTTTGAATGTTAAAAATGTTAAGAAATGTTATTCTTATTACATTTTTCAAGTTTAACATTGAAATTAAGTATAAATTCAATGTTGTATATAATTTTTATTTTAAATATTTAAATTTCAATCATATATAAATATCGTTTCAATCAATTGACAAATGCTGTATGGGATGATATTTTATTTTTTTCTATAGTCACGTTTAGTAAACTTTAATTAATAATTTTGTATACTGTATTTCCAAAGATAAAATATTGAGATTTTATGGTATTTAAAAGAGATAATTCTCCAATTTTCTCAGTAGATACCTACTTTATAGTTTGTATATTACAAAAATCTTCACTCAAACTTATTTTTCGAATTTATTATTGCTCTCAAATCCATACTTATTAATACGGATTATAAGGAACAAATATTTAGATTCAGTTTCTTACTGGTTATTTTTGAACTATCAAAAATTATATTTGTTAGAGTAAATTATTTGAAAACAGCATAATAACTTAAACATTATTATGTTTTTAAATTACTTTCTCAAATTTAAAAACTTGTGCATGGGGATTTGTTTTTGTTCCTTCATTCCTTCAGTTTCGATATCTCGTAAACGTATACTGAATAACATTTTAATTTGCAGATAATAGATTTATATATATTTTCCATGTTATACTTAGATATTGAGTAACAATTGAATTATTTAAAAGAAAAATATGTTATTTCATTTTTCATAATTACTCTAAATACTCTAAATAAACTTGTTCTTCAATTATGTGTAAGTCTCATTATTTCTGAGTAGTGATAATAATTATAGTGTTTAAAATGTTTTGTACATGATACAATAAATATTATATTGTTTATTATTACAATACGTATATTTTTATGCTTATAAAAATGATCTTATTACATTTTTTTAATCGTTATTATGTATTTAATAGTGACTAAGTAATTGTGTAAAAAAAAAAATAAAAATATATTAGTTGAAATGTTAAAGGCCATAATTCGATCAAAATAAAAAACTAATATATACGATGTGATAAAGCGTTAATTGAGAATATGTGCATAATAGTTTACTACCCATAATTATATTATACTCGTATACCACAAGGGTAAAAATTAATTTTACCATATTTTGCCACCTAAAGTGTAACTACAAGAAGTGTACAATATAATATTTATCATTTATACACGGTACCTGTGTAGTTGATAACGAATTTAGCTACGTACCGGAGCCAATAAACCTTCCAGAAATTATTATTGACGAAACATAATATTTTGTACGAACAAAATCAAAATCGAAAAGAAGTAAATATTAGGAAAAATGAATAAGTTTTCTACACGTGGTAGAAAGAAATCAAAAATATTAATATTTCAAAAATATGTGTCCTTAGAATATTGTTCTATTTTATTGTATAATGCTTTATTCTAATTATTTTCGGTTCCCATATTATGTAGTGTTGAACATATAATATGTCAAATTCATACACGAAGTTCGACGGAAATCGACGTTTAAATATTTTACACTAGGTTTTTAGTTAAATTATAATTTTAGTTATCATATAATAAATGTTGTGTCTTCGTATGATCGTTACAAACTTCACTTTAATTTACTTACACTTGTGAGAGTAGGAGGTGTTGCTCCTATCTCTATTACTCCCTTTTTATCCTTTTATCGATTTTCAAATCGTCGTATGTTTCCAACCAATTCTACACAATTGGTTGTTGTTTTCAATTTGTGTTTTAATATTCTTGTTCTGTCATTTGTAGAATCCTATTCTCATATATAACACGCATAAGCCATGGCCATATTCATTATACATTCATTTAATATATATATATACGTACACGAACAATATTATATGTACATATATTTTATACTACACCTTTTATATCCAACCTTGCATATATATTTGCGCTTGAATGTGCGTGTGTAAAATTGGGGCTTTATTCTTCGGCACCTTTTTCCCAAGTACCTAATTTATAATTCCTCTAACGGGAAATAACCGCATCATCTCTCTAGGCCACATATTATTTAGTGCTGTTTACGTATAACAATCAATGGCGTAACTAGCAGATATGTTGTCAAAGTGAACCTTTGGGGCCTCTGATTTATCGGGAGCCTTTTAATAATGCAATTGACTGCTCGACAGACAAACAATAAAAATTGTTTGTATTTTCTTATATTTTTTTATAAACATTTACGTATAGCTTAAAATAAGGTATTTATATTATAATTATACTGTCATAACATTATTATAATCATGTGTCCATGAATAAATCAATAATTAAGAGTATCCCAAACCTGTTCCGAAATAAATAGGTTATCATAAAAATCACATCGAATGTACATTTTACAATACCTTCAAACCCTCTAAATAAATACTATTATTTGAGAATAAAATATAAATTTGTTTATCATTCAACACGTGGTTTAAAATTTCAACAAATATAGACATTCTAACATAGCTATATGTGAAAGGCACACAGATAAAATACAGGTATAGAAACGTTTTTAGTCGTTAGTCGAATGTTGATAGCGAATGGGGATACAATTAATGATAAAATGAATGGATTGAAAAAATCACTGGAACTTGAACTTTAACACCCCTAATTCATATTATCTAAAAACAAGTAATTGTGCGTTTATAGTCGCATTCAGTTAAGCCTGTTGTATATTTTGTCTATATCCTGAAGCAGCCTCGTAAATCATCATATCACAGCATGAGGATCAAATATTTATACTCGTATTTAAAAAAAAAACGATTTGGAGTTATCTTTCTCAAAAGAATTCACGTTTCAAAAATAATTGCCGGGGAAATTATAATGATTCATTGCGCTGCACACATTTTTTCCGAACCAGAATCGTGACTTATATTCCGAATCGTTGTCTTAGCAGGTACTACCATTACATGGTTAGTCAATTTGAAACAATATTCGTTTTAACGCGTGGTGGACGACTGCTTGAAATGATGGATGGTAATGGAAATTCGTTGCGAAAAATGATACATATACTTTGGATTTATACTTTTTACTTTTAATGCGTTCGAACATTCTTCACGCACGAATCGTTATATCTACGAATTTGTTCACCGTATTTTCTTAACATAATTTATCGCATACCTATGTAAATATGTTATGATATTTATAAATCTGATATATGATATTACATATTTTAGTTGCTATAGATTCGTATACAATTGAATCACTAAATGCAAGAAGGGCACATGTCCATAATTTTCATAAAATCACAATTTTACAGATTTTTGTTTAGATTCGACAAATACATCGTTTTGTGCAAACGGGACGCATGTCCAGTTTACTGGTATATTATAAAATCATATTATGTGAATTATTTAGATTATTTTCTTCAATTTTTCCAGAGATATTGAGTTTTTTGTCTCTCCTGAAAAATTATAAAATGTGGACATGTGCCCTTCTTGCATTTAGCGATTCAATTATAACCTTAACAATTAAACAATTACTTTTTACATTAAAATGCATGTCTACTTATGCTATATGCCCAAAAAATAATATATTGCACAATGTGTATTATTTAATAATCAGGCCCGGTTCAAGACGCGACATAACCCCACGCTTAGGGCGGCATTTTTCCGGGACAATTTTTATGTATAAAAAAAAATATTTTATGTAATATTTACACGTAAGGAGCGAGAAAAACTAAATTTCGCCTATGTTTGTTTAAACACTTGAGTCTGGATTCGGCCTGTTAATAATCATATGCGTATATATTTTATACCATATTTTAAGCGCGTTAAAAAGCAGAAATAGAAAATAATAAAACTCGTGATTTTGCGAACATGTGTTTATTTTACACGATTCTTCGTTCTCATCGCACCACCGAAAAAAAGAAATTCTGAAAATAAAACAATAATTCATGTTGACTGTAAAGTTTTGTTTAAAAAGAAAAAGCGTCTAATTAAAAATATTTAATACGCACGCGGGAAAAAATGAGAATGTACACTGAAATACTAAAACATTTGTTATTTGTATCAGTTAAAAAAAAAAATACATATGTATATAGAATCTACTATTATATACTTGAAATATGTTACTGACAGTATAATATAAATGCCTGACCAAAAACAATAGTTTCTTATCTTCAAATTGATAATTTTGCTAAGTTTTATAAAATTTACAACGAATCTAGAACAAGATTAAAATTTACATCTGGAAGACATTGTTAATCATTTTATCATGTAAGAATTAAAACTAGAACATCATAATATCATGTTAAGATCAAATTGGTGTATAATTAATTAATTTATCGAAGTCAGTAGTGTTATATCTAAATTTTAAGATGTAATAGTTGAATATAATAATATTTTTAATAATATTTAACTAGAAAACTTATTTAACAATGAAAATATGTATTTATTTGTTATATGAAAAATCATTTGATGCGTTTGGGGGATGAAATGGTCTTTAGTGGTAAGACGCAAGACGGAAGATGGTAAGATGGTAGGTACATCTGTATTTTGGAAACTTGGAAGGGGTCTTATATACGCACGAAAGAAAGATATAGAGAGATCTTCTCTTCGGGCACAAATTTCCTGTTTAGAAATGTTATGACTAATGTGTTGTTTTAAATAATATCAGTTCTGTGTCAACTTTAGAACCTAAAACATGTAAAACTATTTATAATTTTTACCAATATTGTTTAATTATATTATTTTTCTACAAAACGGCAAATAACTAAATATTTTACTTAATATTCACTTTTTTCAAAATAAATTAATGTTTATGTTATATGTTTGTTTAATAACGGTAAAACATATTATTATTAAAACTAATTATGAGTAAAATCAATCAAATATAAAATAAAATCGGAGAGTCAAAATAAATAAAACGATTTATTTTTAATGATTTAATGTAATATACATATTCATTTGATAAGAGTAATGGTGTGCAAAATTAGTTTTAATATGATTTCAAAATACCTGAATCAATTTTTTTGTAGCCTTTACCTTTATATCAACATTTGCCTAAAGAAAATCGAAAGTACTGTTATTTCCTTGGAAACATGTTATTAATACATCGAAAATATCCTACGAGTATCATGTCCATTAATATAATATCATGATGGTATAACATACAAACACTTTAAATTGTTCAAAAATATTGTTGTTGACCATAAACATTAGTCAATAACGTTGATTTTTTAATTTACGTCCTTGCAGGTAACATATACGATATGTCATAAGCTGTCTGAAATAACTGTAGCGGTAGTAGATAACGATTGTTTATCAATGTTTCATTGCATATACATAATACGTTTTATAATTATCTATAATTGAATAGGACGAATTTCTCGAGTCACTTCAAATGCGTTCTTATCATGTTTATTTTTAATTTTGTGAAAAGCGAAAATTGAATCATTGTTATATTTTTCTCTATAATTCCATGTACTTTAACTGCATGTTTTTATTAATAATAAATGAACTCGTATATACGAGTACACCCGTATTACTAATAAAATATGTGACTCAAACGTAGTGACAATCGCTACGTTTCGTTTAGGCAGATACATTATTTTCGTGGTATGCAAATAAACGTATTACAACTTATACTCGTATTTTGGTAAAAAATTAATATATTTCAATAAAAACATATATAAATTCAAATAATGTCATCGTATCTATATGTTTTTCTTTTAAAAATATGTTTGAAAGGAACAGTGGTTCACCACGAGTAAATTTACTATCCCGTAAATGTATTCGAAAATAAATTATTATTATAAGTGTAGCATAAAAAAGATGTATGATTTACAAACAATTCTCATTAATTCTATACCATTTCACTGTAAAAATTCAATTGGAATTTCACTTTGTATGATTTTATTTTTTATTTTACGTTTGTCCATCTTATTCGAATCGTAGTGAATGAGAAATAAACATTATTTTTATTGTTATTTCCTTTGCTATGTGTATTATTTTTTACAATACCATTATTTTTACTGACATTCGTTACGTATACTAAATCAATATCACTCAAATATCTTATTATCACAGTGAATTGTTAACCTAAATTTTATACTCTTTCTGTACTATTTGAATTATTTATAAAATACAACTTATTTATTTTGATTTATTATTATACGTTTAACGTTCATGCGCTAAACGCAGTTCTGGATGGAATGATGTTTGGATGAAAATTGATAAACACAACTAATTAAGCTTTAAGTGGGATATCAACATAAATAGTAAAAATTACAAATCAATAAATTATAATATAAAGAGGAAAGAACAAAAATAGTTTTTATTATTTAAATACTTATTTAATAAATATTTATTTAAATACTATTGATCTTCCAGAATATAATTTAGCGTTTAAATGTTAACATTTTTTTATTTTAAAAAAAGAATATAATATTTCAGAATACATTTTTCTGGTACCCAATGATAAATTAACATATACTATAAAATATTAAAATATGTATGATCATTGTAATGTGATTCAAATTTATATTGTTTAGTAAATATTATCTTATATTATATATATATATATAACTCGGATATAGATACGCATACATCAATAACCTCTTAACTAACACTTATTAAAAGCACATTGGTCTGGGGCATAAAGTTTTTTATTGAATAGATAACGAAATAACAAGTAAAATCACTGGTAGCAATGGCATGCCGAATGCATAGGTATGAATACAAATGGCTGTTGTTAGCATATGAATTTCAGTTCAGACAATTGTTGATAAATCGACCAATTGTGTGCCCGCACAATTAAATATCTTTTGTTAAACTTCCTAAGAATGCCGCAGTATCAACAATGTACAGTTTCATTATTCGTACGATATAGTGACATACAGTGTCAGCTTGTGCTATAGTGCCTAGGAGCACGTTAACCACCCAAACAAATTATTTACAAAATTATTAAATTCTTTAAATTCTTGTAGTAAATTATAATTGGTTAGTATACACATAGTCTGTAATTAACAAAAGTATTTATTAAAAAAAAAAAGCTCAAGTGAACCTTAGGAACCGCTACTAGTGGCATGTATTAATTTGGGTGAGACAACATTAGATTTGGGTGAGAATCTAAAATTAATATAAATATTGTTAAGTAACACGTTCTCACGGATGTAGTTAAATTTGCCTATACGAATCGCCGTGGGATATTGCGCTAATAATATAAAGCTGGTGCCACGAGTGTTATGGCCATTAGACGAAAAAAAACTTTAAGTGGAAATGTAACATCCCTTCCCTCTAGATTGAGCGAAAAACCGAAACCCATATTTAAGAATACAACTATTGTTATTTATCGCGCATGTACGCTTTATAATGCCCGATAATTACGTAAAATAAGACTCTTCTAGTGACGTATGTGTTAATAAAGGTGGTCCACAGGTATCGCATTGATATACACAAACTAAGTGTGCGTATTGCTACTACTTTTTTTCTATTGCTCAGAAATTGTATTTCATGCACGTGAAACCTCTGTAAAAATAATACAGAAAAGACTAATACGTGACACAACTCTGCGCAAGGAATGGAAATGGATGTAATGTTTTTTTTTTGTTATTTTATTTTTTTAACGCAAGACGATCATAAATCCAATTGTGACCTGGCCATATCTGCGGCTTCGTACATTCTTGGCCTTATAATCGATCCTCGTATTTCTAAGTAATCGTCAAAGACCGTAGAAACATGTCAATACTATTTATACGAAAACGCAGAGCAATCGTCTCTAGCTCACTCTGAGAGACCGATGATGGGGGAAAAATTAAAGATGTCTTGTACGATGAATGAGCAAACGGACCAGACCAGACAATCGACATTGGCCGCTAGCTATGGCTATACTCAAGTGATATTATTGTCATTATTATTATTATTATTATTATTATTATAACTATTATTATTACTATTATTGTTCGAAGGGTGGACAACAGAGCTTGCGTGCCGCACGATATTCATCAACTCAGTATTTTTATAGACTTTTTTTTATAGACTCTATTCTCTGTGGAAAATTGCATTTGACAAAAGCGATTATGACTGGCAGAAGAGAAGGGTTTCTCAATAGTGTGCAAGTCCTATGGGAATGCTAAAACTGTTTTCATTTATATGTAGGTCAAGTATTACTCGTTCGCTCGCGCGAACGTACAAACGTCCACGATGCATACACTCATGCAGTTGTGTTTGGACGTAGGCACAAGAATATTTTAGTTGATTACCATCTGATGTTATATTGTACAGAAAAAAAAAGTTTGATATTTTCAAAGGCAGTGTTACGGAAAATATATGATATAGAAAAACTACGTCACAAAACCCCAAAAGCTTTCGGTCTTGAATAAGCAAACGGTCACATCGATGATGATGGTCGTTTAAGTACCGGTACGTGTGAAACGAATATCACCAAGTATTAGTGGTTCTCATATTTTATTTATGATTATAATTTTATTTTTTTTTTTTTATTATTTTATTTTGCAAGGTTATTTTTTATTAAACTTTTCCGGTAAGATAATGTGTATTCGAGATTTTTTTTTTTTTACTGAAGTAAAAAAATGTGTTTAAGTAGAAATAATGAAAACACTTAACAAATAATGTTCAAGACACAATTTTTAATTAAACTTTTCTATTAGGTTAGCTAAGAGCTATACTCGAAAACTATTACAATTATTCAATTTTTTATTATTCAAAAGTGAAATTTTACCTAAGATAATATATAATAAATTACTGTATAAAGCATATTGATTTAACTTATAGTATTTTCTCAACTTCAATATTATTTTTATTCTGAAATCAATTATCCTAGTAAAAGGATAATTTTTTAGGAAAGCTTAATTTAATACATTTTTACGTTCTTTACCATTTTCAGCACACAAAAAAATATTAAAAACAAAGTACTATAAAATTTTAAAATTAAATTCTTAATTTTAATTTACTTATATATTCAACTTTAAATTTAAAATTTGAGTAACCTGAAATACATTTTGTTTTACAAAAATATTACAGCTATTATATAAATCAAATGCATTGTTGGATGTAATATTAAATATTATTTTTATAAAATATTTATTTTTTTAACAATACTTATACATTGACCTATATGCTATATATTTACACTTATATATAAACGATTGAAATATTTAATATTTCTGTAAAAGTAACCAATTATTCTACGATTAATTCTAGAACCTTTTTACCCTAAACATTACAATTGGAAAATATAATTTCTTTTAGTTTTGTTTTCAATAAAAATGTTAACAATTTTCAAACATCACTCGTCTAAAGTATAATTTCACATTTTGATTAGTTAAATAGCTAAATTTAATTTAGGAACAGTTTACATCGCTGAAATGTATTTTGCAATGGGGAAAATGCATTTATCGTATCATCTGAAAAAATGTCCATGCTCCACTCAACCTAAAATAAATGTTATTTGAACTTCAAATATAGAAAACTATAAAATATAATATGTTTTTTATGTAATAAGTGCTTCATCAAATTATTATGATCGTAAAATACCTACATATAAATGTGAATCGAATTCGTGTACATAAAACATGTTATAGCATCCTAATGGATCATACATTTTGGCGCCTAAATAAAACGAAATGAAGTTGAGCCTTAACATTTAAATTGGACACTAAGTACTCGAATGCACTTCTTCTGGACGATTATTATTAGTGTTTTTATTATTATATTATTATCACTAATAATCCATGTATCTTCACAAAATAAAACCAAATTTTAACGGAAAATATTTTCTCATGGAATTCTCAGATCTATATAGCTAAAAATTCCATCAGTATTATTAAGTGCCGTGCGGTAGCTTATGGAGTATTAAAAACTAATCAAGTGAATGGTTTATTAAATGTATTAAAGAACTCTCATATTATTTTTTAAATATACGTAAAATGATTAAAATAATTGTTTAAAAACCCATATTGGGAGAAGATTAATGAACCATGATCAATCTATTAAGTTAATGACATTTGAGTTGCATAATATACATATATTCAGTCTTATTTTTCTTTGATTTGCTGGACTTTTTTGGGTAATATTTTATTTATTTCCTCTCATAAAACCCAGTCATCCGTAGGACATACATACGTATTTGTTGGATGGATATATTATAACGATAAAAAAGAAAATAATTTGTTTTGAATTTAGCATTGGGTTTCATATTTTTTATGAGTTATTAAAACGTACAGTTTTTTCTAATGTATTTCCTCGTCATGCAAGCCGTTAATCCACCTCATTTGATAGGTCCATAACTCATCCGTATCACCGATCCTACCCTAAACTACCAAAGACTTTTATGCCGTCTTTTTACCATTAAAATTTATTTTTATTCGTTTGTGGTTTTTTTTTCATAACGGAATTTCTTTTCATTTTACTCTTTTTACCGTACAATTATTTTTCCGGTCGAAAAAATTATTTCTTTTTTTCCTACATTGGACTTAATTTACCTAGTATCATTATAATATCAAACGATGTAAAAGTGTTTTATTTTGCAATCTTGGATAATAGTGATGCGGTTTCCTGTAAATCTTAGAGATAGCCTTAACATCTATAAATAAAACATATATTTTGCGATACATCCAACTTCTTCAATACGTTAATGGCATTTTGACTGTTTATTCTATGTTAAACTCTATGAATGAAATGAATGAAATTACATGAACAGAAAAATATCTAACCACAACACTTTGTTTAGTCCAACAAACCTAAGGTAATTAAACCGGTATGACATAAATACAAGTATTAATATTAATTAACATTTTGACCTTTGAGCTGTTGTAGATTGTAAAATTATTAAATTTAAAGAATACATTTAACATTTTATTATTATTACTACTAGTATTATTATTATTATTATTATTATTATTATTATAGTAATTGAATAAAATAGACATTTTCACACGTCAGGTTCGTGGCAATAGTGGTTTTAAAGTATGATTGATTTTAAAGTCAAATATTAACACATTCTTTAGAAATTGCGTGGCATTGTTTTAGAAGTCCGAAAGGCGTGAGAAATATATTGATTTTAAAATATTATATATACTCATGAACCATAAAAATTGATAAAAGTTTCAAGACTTGAACATTTTGTAATAGTTAATCATCAGAATATGAAATTATCTATATTACTATGTATAAAGTCGAGAGCCTTATTAGTTTATTTGTTATAGACGTTGAACTTTGGCATGATTCTTCTTTTATACTATAAAATGTACAAATTCATTAGTAATTGACATTTTCAAAACATGTATAATACAAGTTTATAAATACGCTATTCATAAAAAAGCTTGAAATGTCAAGTCACATTTCTTCTAACAAATCTGATTTATATTCACACTTATTTTCAAAAATAATTTTGGTACATTCATTTTGAGTTTAAAACGTTAAATTCTTATAAAAAATGTATTAAATTATACTGCAATTATATAACTAAAATATCACAAATATTCAGACTTAATCTGACAGTTAATTTAAGTCGAAATAAATTAAAAAACTGTAGGTATGAATTTTAATATTTAAAAAAAATATTTATAAAAATCATAAAAAAACTTTTCAAGAGTAAAACTATAAGTTGATGGTATTTAGGATGCTATTTTACCTTATGAAACTATACGGATTTAAATGTTTGTTGCATTAATTCTGTAAAATAATATTCATGGATAAAATGTATTTAAAAAACAAATCACTTGGACTATACAATTTATTATTTTTATATCAAATACTTAACACGAAAACACATATTTTATATTCTTTTATTATTTTAACTTTCAATCAGAATTATTTGTCTACGATTTTAAAGAGAATTCAATCAAAATATGACAGAGGAAGTTAGAAAAGTTTGATTTGGAATTTAAAAAAAAATTTTTCAATAAATCTACTAGAGATAAACAAAGATTTTTTTACTTATATATTACAGATTGACTAATTTAATATAGAAAACTGAAATTTTTAACAATCAATAATAGATATATTTTTAATTAATTTGAATAATATATCGATTGATTCACATAAAGAGGTAACAAATTCAATGATTTCAGATATATATAGATACTTTTTAAAAAGTAAGAATCCTGGTTCTATGATAAATATTTAGTAATTTTTTATTTTTCTTTAAAGAGTGGAATATTATCTAAGACAAAAAATGAAAATAATTAAATAATATAATCAAAAATCAAATAAGAATTTCTTTTTCTTTTTTTTTTGATAGCTTTAAGTTACAACTAATACAGCTCAATAATTATACAAGATTTTTTTTATCACACTACATTTTTGCAATCAAATTATTTCTAATTAAAATAATTTAATTACTTAAAAAATGTTCTTTTTTGTACGTTAATTTGTACGACTAGGTAAGTTTTATTTGGTTTACGTTTTTCAATAATCATTATTAATTACTAACTATTTTTTGATAAAAAACTTATCTTATATAATTACATCATCCTGTCACGTATTCAGTTTCCGAATTTAATATTACAAAGTGTCGAGTATCATAATATTATATTTTATTGTAATATTATTTTATAAATGTTCTTAATATGATACAATTGAATCATTTATGTAGTGGATTGTGATTTTAGCTCAATTTTAGATACATAGATGGCAGTTTTCAAAAGCAATTACAAAAAGAACCGGATGGGCCTCGCTCAGCTGTACAGTTGGGGATGGAGTGCACCTCGTTTATAGGATAGGTCATTATTACAATGGATTTGTTAAATTTGAATGCAATGAAAGATATCATTGTATACAAAAAACGATTCTGAACGGATATGATATGTTTGTCTAGGATATAATACATTGTTATTTATAAATATTGTAAAAAGTACGAGTATATTTTATTTTGAAATGATAAATATATTTTTCAATTAGGATGAGTTGGCAGTTGCATACAGCGACATAGTTTGTCAGTCTAGAATATTATAAATTATATTATATTTTACATGTAATTTTATGTCAATATTCGCTGTTCAAACGCTTATAAAAAAAAATTGTGCCTGTGGATTTTAATATTTTTTAAATGACAATAAGAACTACTTCTGTGGAATTTTCTATTACATTTTCAAGTAATTTGTAAGAGTCAAATTTTTTTTTTATCACCGATTATAAAAAAAAAATGTAAAAAAATCGAACATTTTAAATGCCTATAAGTGGCTTAAAAATCAATATAATATTTTGAAAAAAAAAAATGACATAAAGGAAATGTCAATCTTAACAGCTGGTAAAAATTTCAAAAATCTGCGACTTATACTTTTTGAATTATAACAAATATTTAAAATCATTTGAGAATAAATCGCTATTTTATGCAATTTCGTAAATATTTAAATTTCAAACAGTCATAAACATTTTTTCCTCTAAGTCCGGTAGAAATTTTTTTAATGATTTTTGAAGAGTAGCTTATAGATAACCTAGTGTTAAAATTTTGAACCTTAAGTATGAACAGAAAAATTTTATGAATTTTTATCTACAAAATAACTTGCAAATTATCGTGATTTTTACACATTTTATACAAATTTGAGCATTAAGGGCTTATAAAAAAAATTTAAGTAAACCGATCACCGATATATTTTAGTTACGATAAGTTTAACTTATCATGAACCTTGTATTAAATTTTCAAGAGTTTTCGGTCTGCCAATTAAATTTGATAGATATTTAAAAACAAAAATTTTACGTATAGAAAATGTCAATATAAAGATTTGGTGAAAATTTCAAGTTGTTGCGATTTTTGGTTTTTGAGTTAGAGCATTTAAAAAAAATGTAATTTGTAAAAACGTGATTTTGCGTAAAATTTCCGGTTTTTTCGATGTTTTTAAAAAGTATTAAAAAGTTGGATTTTTGACTAGCCAAAGTACCATCTGCATTCACTTTCTTTTCAGAAAAGTTGCTGCTTTAGCAAATCGAAGCATTTTTACTGTCAAAAAAGGTGTCGTCAGACACAAAAAAAAAAATAAATAAAAAATTTAAAAAAAAAAAAATAAAAAAAAAAACACACACATCATTGTAAAACCAATAGATTCCATCACTCCGTTCAGAATCTAAAAATTAACATCGGATAAAATAACATAATATTTGATAGTCAAACATAGAGTTATCATGGAGTTTAAAATAGAATGTAAACGAACGAAAATACGACGAGGAAATATAAATGTAAAAATAAATGTGAAACACACGACTTTGTTAGCCACATTGTTTTAATTAAAGAAAAATTACTCTAGATAATTTTTAATAATTATTGTATTCACTTTCAATGCCTATTGAAAAACACGTTTAATATGAATTCAAAGGCGTCTGTGTTTAATTTTTATCTTATTTTTTTCAAGCCACTATGCATACAACTAAGCTTAACAGTAATTTTATGATCTTTATTATTATATAATTATTTTTATTATTGTTTGAGTATAATTGTATTAAATATTATTAGATAAAATGTTTTCATATCATGACACAATATCGAAGAGTACATACTTATCTTGTTTCATAATGCGTTTATAATACTACTTCATATTCTTACCGTAACAAAATGTGAATTAATTTATTGATTCTATGACATTAAATGCGCTTTATGACTTATGTGATTCAATCGAACGGTGTTTCCACATTGCGCAGTCATCGTTTCAAAAAACATTGTAACAATTAAAATTGAAACGAAGAAAGATAATACCATCTTAATATATTTAATTACACAGTTAATGTCAATAGGGTGTATTGTGTCATTATTTATTCCGTATTTTAAATTTCATTTGACGTTGAATTTCCTTGCTTTTTTTTTTAGTTGGAAAGAAAAAAAAATACTAAATACAATTAAAAATTAAACATATTACCAATTACAAGCTAACTTGATAGCATAATGTTGGACCTTCTATAATTTTGTATTCCTTTTTTTCACTTTAAGGAAAACGGTTCTCATCCAAAAAATTTCGTACTGCCAATTAAAATAACATAATTAATTTAAGTGTGAAGTGAAAATTAATAAACGAACGAGTATTTTAAAATCGATATGGATTTAATATGATGACAATATGATTTTTTATTTTTATCTTCTTTAATTTTCTATATTAATTATATTTGATTTTCGGTTATTTTCACATTTGAATAGTATAAGAAATAATGTATTTGAAAACGAATAAGTTAATGAATTTAATAAAAATATCATGTTTGTAGATCATTGTCAACCGAACTGAAAAAAATATTTATCCGTTCCAGACACTCGCGGTCACGTCGTAAATGTATTTATTTTTCATGTAAATAAATGTGTTTTCGTCAAAACTTTTATTTTATGACGGTATATTATTGAAAGGTGATTTCAAATCGTTCATATATTTCAATATATTATTACGACAAAACCGAGTATTACCTAAACCGCATTATTTTAAAAATACATAATTTATAATAAAATGTACACAAACAATTTGTACGCATACAAAATACTTTGCTCTATTTTAAATTAGTATCCAATAAAATTAACGAATGAATAAATTTTTATTTGAATCGGAAACAATAGATGGTTGCGTAGTAATAATCTATGAACGCAATGAATTTAAATATTGTGCGATTACATATTATTATTATAACATAAACCTAGACATCAAACAAAACATTGATAAATACATTCACGTATAAACGTGCGTTGATTTTTACATGCGTACTATTATTTATATTAGTAATGCGTACATCAGACATTTATAAAATTAATGTTGGTTGTTAAAAGTTTACTTTACAGCAGTAATCCCGTATATAATAATTTGAATGAATCGAAACACACATATATTTCATATTTCCTATGATTTTTGAGGTTTCCATAACGAATCGTATGTTTTTCATCGTCTTTGTACGTTTGAAGGTGTATTCAAATTGAAGTGGAATTGCTTTATTTTTTTTTTTTTTTTTGGTATTTTTGTTACGCGAGAACAGCGACGTATATAAGACTAACGCGCTCTAGCCGTGCGCTCGCGCGAGTGGGGTGAACGCATTTTCCGGCACGCCACCGAGAACACGGTTGAAAACTAAACTGTAGCAGTTTCCGAATTTCCAACTGATAACTGATAATAGATATCAAGACATCGTATCTGCACACAAATGCATATATTATAATGTAGCGACGAGTGCATAGGTATAATACAAACGCACAAAGATCAGTTCGATTCGTATTGTGAAAATGTCAACGGAAAAACATACCTACCCCGCACACATATAAATAACAAACACGGTATATGATGACGTGAGCGCGTGTGTGTGTACCAAACGATATCGATTTTTTCGTCAGTCCGTACCCACCGCCGCCGCACAATACACTACAATACACTAATACACAATATACTACAAGTGTGGTGTGCTACTGCGGTTTGATACGCTGATAAGGGATGACGATAATATTCAACGAGCATCGAAGTAAAATCGTCCAGGTGTGCACACGTCGGTGAAACGTCGACGGAAATTTCTCGAAAATCGGCAAAAATTCACTCGACATTTACCCCGGCAACTGTATAGTTTCTTGTCGGCAAACACACGCACACACACCCACACACACACACTCACACACATACACCTGGAGAAACGACGAGAAATATAGCGAAGAAAGCCTAGGCACGCAAACTGCAAGTATTTTTCGTTACACTTATGTCTGCTCGAGTCCACGGACCCACGGGAGACATACGTCGACCGATCGCGACACTTCTACTATTGCACTACTTGCTATGTTACAATAATAACACTGTGTACGTTAAATATTGTTGTTACATTATTACGACGCCCCCGTACGTCGGCTGAACGGTCCAAATGCGAGACGACCGCGACCTGAGTTAGGTTTTCGTTCTACGACCTCCATATCAACTTACACTAGTACGGCTGCTCTAAGCGTCTATAACACGGTTGTTTTTAACACAACCGCGGTCTACATACCGTTGTATACTTCTACGTGTCTCGTCTACGTACGCGGAGACACACTCAGCTACATCTACCAAAACAACAGCTACGCTACTCTAAGTTTTTTTTTAGTAGGTCATTCGACTCACCTTCCATCGACAAAGTTCAGTTCACGGGTGTACGAGAATCAGTAAATGTATGTATATATCAGTGTGTATATATGTGTGTGTGTGTGTGTGTGTGTGTGTGTGTGTGTGTGTGTGTGTACGCGTGTGCGTGTAGATATGTGTGTTTGAATAAAATACAGATTAGAATAAAAAATAAAGCTCGAAAATAAAAATACCGACGACGAATAATTCTATGTTAACTCGAACGTTGTTCTATCGTTGTCGCGTAAATGTAGTGTTTGATAGTAAGAACAAATTTACTAGAGTGAGAGAGAGAGAGCGGTGAGAGAGTGTGAGCGGAAGAGAGTGAAGAGAAGAAAACAATGATAACGGGAATTATCAAACGAAATACATAATATCATATACAACTATACTGTTTATAATAGTAATTATATGATATTGTGTGCACAAAACGCGTGCGAGATGTTCGCGAATGAGCGCGTGCGCTCGCGCATTCGATTAGACGTGTGACGGTAGAGAATGTATCACGCCGTGCGCATACGGAAACGGACCGGAATCGACGCGGTATATGCGTAATGTTAAAAAGGAAAAAAAAAGACAAATGAACAATTTACAATTAATGTATCCTTATAACCTTATAACTCGTGTGTGTTTTACTAAACGATTTGTACTACTATTTCTGTATGTGTGTGTATGTGTGTGTGTGTGTGTGTGTGTGTGTGTGTGTGTGTGCGCGTGTGTATGCGTGTATATATTTCTTTCTTAGGTTTTTAATTTATTTATTTTTTTATATCACGTTTGGCGACGTCGATGAATTCCTGCGCAATGTCCCTAACCGAGATTTCACCCCACCAGTGAAAAAGGTTATTTTATCAACGCGCACGTGCGGGAAAGTTCGTGGCTTGCAAACGCGCGCGCAACCGCACGATAACAGTATCATATCGTTATCGTCTACACAGGAACGAGAGTGAACGACGCCCCGACAAGTCGATCCCTTGCCCTGTTCGTTCGACGTACCGCGGGGGTGAGTCGACGATTTTAATTACAATTTTAGGAATCGTTAACTCTGTACCACTCCTTCCCCTCCCCTTCCGTGTTCTGAATCCAGTCTACGAACGGCTGGTTAGCTTAACGTTGACGTTTACCGCATCACAATTAATACTGTCCGTTTTTAAATACGAGGAAAACGTTATTATGTTGCCCTTACCGGTCGATTTACTTCGATAATATTTAAAAAGTTTTACTACAGACGTTACCCACGGATCGGTTTTTTCTAACTTCAATACTTCGCGTTACACTGAGTAAGAAATATTTTAGTTTCTACGCATTAGCGAGACGTAATGCGAAATATCGACTCGTTTTTTCCAATTGAAGAAAAGAGCACGATAAAAACAAGAAACTTGAATTATTATTATTTCACCTCTTATGAGTCCGAATAATCGAATTCCTATACGTAAAATAAGTAGTGAGTTTATCGTTTATGTGTTGCAATGTATTGTAAATCTGTTAAGTGTACGTCCGTATTGGCACATTTTTTGCATTGAAGTTTGTTTTTTTTCTCGTCCACCGGTACTGTAGAAAGATCGCAGACTTTTCTAACAGCTGGTTTCGCGGCGCACAGTGCTACCTGCCGGACGACGGTGGGCAAAATGACGTTAAGGGTAAACAGCACCTTTACCAATTTCCAAACCACCGATCTAAGGACCATCATCCCCTTTAAAACAATATTCAATATTTTCCACAGCGTTCTCAATGATATTTTTCCCTTGATGTTTTCACTAAACATATTTGCTATCGATCATCATCTGAACACATTTAAAGCACTTGTTGAAAACCTAACGATTCTATAGTGAACACTTTTCAGCCTCCTTATTACGGAAAGTATAGATAGTACGGTCATCGACTTTACTAAAATAATTTGATCCAGTGCTCCACTGATTTTCTTTATAAATGGTACTTACATATAGATATGTGCAGTTGATTACAAATTAAAAACAAATAAATTTAAAAAAAATTATTTTACACTATTTTATATCTTATAAATTAGTATATTTATACTTGAAATGAAATACCTGAAACTAATTTCCCAAAACAATTATCCCCCATCTAGTTATTGTAATCCGTATGGTATTCGTATTCATAGGAGCACGGTCATACTGTAACTCTCCGTAAACGTGAATATACGGTATTGTGCTTATTGTTAGAGTGTGTTTTTTTAATTTTTTTCGTGTTGATTTAATTATTACACCCACACATATAGCAGCTATTCACCACTTCGACCGCCATGTTTGCATTAACAATCTGAACACGCTACACGAACGCAGAAACCCAGAGCACAATAGTATAATAAAAAAATATTTTTAAAAAATAGCGCGTATTATTTGCACGCACTATCGTTAGCCAGTGGTACTGAATCCCATGTTGAGGTTGAGCCTTGGTCCGACATATTTTGAAAATTTAGGATGAGACTGCTTCATATTGAACCGAATTTTGGTTGCCAAACCGTGTGAGATCTTCATTATAAAATTAAAGCCTAACATCAATACATCAATATTTTTTGGGTAAAAACCACTAACCCCTACCCTTCCCCTGATATTCCACTAAAGCAGATATTTATATATTTAGTCTTTTTAAATATTTTTTACCCTCCTAAAATCTGGACTGAGTGTTTATCTTCTCTTTCTTTGAGCACAAACGGATGTGAAGCTTTCCACAGTAAATTTAGCAAAGAATTCAATACTACACACCCAAGTATTTTTAAGGTTATTGACATACTAATCAATGCACAATCTGAAACGCAAATTAAAGCTCGAAGTAACAAGAGCTCGTCGAAAAAATCATTTACGAGTTTTCATCCAATAAAATAACACATATAGACTATATAAAAAAATTGTGCCTAACAAATTTACCTGATAAAGGTATGATTTTTTTTTAATATTTTTATTTATACATTTTTTACATATTTTTACATATTTTTAACGTAAAAAATTAAAAATGTAATATTATACTATACGCTTTTTTTCATATACCTAATTTTAATAATTTTTATAGTGTACACTAAGACATTTTTAACCACACCTCTTTTGTCCTAAATCCTAAGTCTGTATAAAATGGGAAGAAACTTGTATTGTAAAATACTGGAGCCGTTTAGGAATTTACCTGTATGTTAAACCTTTTTGGATGGGAGCCGTTTGAGAATTGACCTTTTTGTAAAACGGAAGCCGAATGGGCTACGACCGAATGAATATGTAATATTCGTTATAGTTTACCATTTTAACCCACCGTTATTTCGGCGTGTAGGTATAATAACATTATCTGTCACTTAAACACACTCACATTATTCTTAAAAATAAATTCGACTTGGTTCGTTATACGTAAATATGTAGACGTTATGATTCTTACCTCATTAAAACCGCAATGTCTTAGCTATTCGAAATCCTACTGTGAACGCATACTAGCACCTGTTTTGATACGTTATTATTTGCTCCTGTTGTTCATGATTGTACAGTGTAAATTATATAAATACGCATATGGTATTAATATTTTCACATTATAAACTGGAATTCTGTATGGAGTCGGACATATAAGCCTATAATCGTATAGTGATATGAACAGTTTCCCCAGATTGCATTCAATGATGGCCCCACGATTTATTCAACATAATATTAATGTGTTACGTTCATATTATACTCTTAGAATAAACGATTTATTTTAAAATGAAAGAAAAAATCCTAGGCCATTATTTACCAAAATTAATGTTTTGTCACTTATAACATAAAAAATTCTAGGGACGATTAGTTATTTTTAATTTATTTCAAAAATTAATAGAAATTAGTAGTTTTTTGTGTTTTTTCAAATCTTTTTTTCAATTCTAACTACTTTAAATTGTATTTTATAAAACTAATTTTTGTAAACTTATTTATTTATTTTTTGTACTTACTACGATAGGATGAGACACATAAATTAGTGCGTTGTGCTTAAACACAACAGCTATTAGGAAAGTATAAAATTTCTGCAGGTATCAACATTTAATCTAATAATTTTAAAATTATTACAAATTTTTTAGTAATCTTGGTAATAATATATTTTCACTACTATCATATCATATATTTGTTGTTTAAAAACAATGACTCATCTGCCTGCCTTCATTCTGATTTTCGTAATATAAGTATTAAATTACAAATGCCGTTTGCTATACTATTTGTTTTCGTTATTGGAAATATTCATGGATCTGGCTAGGTGTGTATAACTGATGTGTTCACTTGTGTAATATAATACGACATTGAATATACTGAAAACGAATTAGGTTTCACCACAAAAGTAATTTGAATTAAGACGTCATTTTTGTCGAATAATATTAAATTTTTTCATTGTTTAAACAATGACATATGATCAAAATTATTGTTATACTATGAAAATCCTCACATTCAATGAAATACTATACATTATATGTTAATATGTAGTACGTACTAGTATATGTACGTATATGGACAACCCATAACAATTTTCATAGTGCGGAATTCATATATTGGATAAGACAATGATTTATTCAATTCAGGAAACACATTTCGATAGAAATTCAATAATAGTGAATTGTATAAACATTGTATATGAATTTTATTTTGAAATTATTATTTATCTTAATTCCTCTATTACTGAAAATATATCATGAAAATATAATAAACTACTTTGATTAGTTTTATATAGGTAATCAACATTTCAGAACTTTCGAATGGAATGATTTTGGACGTACAGCTGGAAAACAACTAACATCAAAATTTGTGTTTATCTAGAACTAATTATTAACACACATTCGTCAAATGAATTTCAAATTAATAACTGTTAGTATATTTTATTCTGTATAAGTCATGATTCATGACTTGAAAAAGAAAAAACAGACAGTCATGGTGACGTTTAAGTTATATTTTAGACGTATAAGACTTTACTCCAATTAACAAATTCTTACGTTAATAACTCCTTGACAATTCAGGAATAATTGTATTGCTCTAATATTATTATGGCTAGAAACATGTAGTAGCATAAAACAAAAATTCGTCATGTTTTGAATAGACATTTTTAAGTTCATGGATTTAAACGATTTGACAAAAAGTTACAATATTTTATGTTTTCAAACAATGTGAATACATTATACATACTGTTCGTGTTTTGTTAATTATTAATTTTGGCATAACATTTAAGGCGTATATACCTTTGAATTTAAAAATATTTATACTCTCCTGTTCACTCTATCCTACTTGGATTCACATAGAATAGTATTTCCCAACGTTTTCTCTGTGTCGTAGAGTACAATAATATAATGGTCAATATTTTATTTCTGATAAAACGCAAATAACTATACACGAAATCTACGGATGCATTTTTTCGACCGGAATAAAATATTCACCACTGATAAAAAATACCATTGTAAGACCAACAAACAAATTTATTAGTTTCTGTCAAAATTTTAAACAAAGACTCAAGAACAGTGATGGATTTGAAGAGACAAACCTGGTCTTGTTTTGTTTCCATTATTTTATCGTATCGTATAACAATACACGTTTTTCTAATGTTCCGTTTTTCGTGTTTTTGGCATACACTGATGCCATTAGTTAAACAAACGAGAGCTTGAAAATCATTTACCATTTGTCAAGAGCGATTTCCGTTAAGAAACTTTACTCGTGTTTCTACCCACAGGGTCGTCATCGTTTGTGTTATAGAGCCACAAATCCCAAAAGGAACACAACAAATTATATCCTAACGATTGCGCAATATCAGTAAATCAAATGTGTCTCTGTAGGACACGCACGACTAGCCGCGTAGTAGTATATAAATAAGCTAACTCGCGATTCGCTTTTGATCGATATTTAGAGTGATATAAATCGGGTACTAGGTTTCAGTCGGATATATCGGGTACTCGTATTATTCATAATTTCGAAATCAGGTAGCCATAAGCGTCAAATGATATTACCGTTGTCATGAATATAATAACGAAGATTTATGTAGATATTTTCCATGGCTATTTTGCAAATAAATTATAAAACATTTTTTTTTTTTTTTATTAAAAGAAAAATTACAATCTGTCAAATACATAGGTACAATAACATACTTGAATAACATAGATTAAATTGACATGAGTTTCGTGATAAGGAGGCAACCCATTGGTTACACCTCTTTAATTTAGTTGATCTCTACACCATTTTCGGTTGAGTCTGCGTGGTGGGTTTTTAGGTAGAGTGAGGGTAGACAATTGTGATATGAGTAGGTTAGTATGTGTGTTTAGATTTTGATAGAAGTGTTTGTAAGTTATTTTGGCCAGTTCTGCGGTAGTTGTTAGTATTAAGTCTTTATGTAGGGAAAGATTTGAAACGTACCAGGGAGCATTAGTTAGTAGCCTTAAAGAAATGGATTTAAATGCCTGGATTGGTCTTATGTTTGACGGTTTTGCAGGACCCTATATAGTTATTCCATAGGACCAAACTGGTCTTATAATTGTTTTATAAACGATTAGTGTATTTTGGAGTGATATTTTGTTAGTTAGAAGAGGGCGGAGGAGATGTAGTCTATTGTTTGCCGATTTCGTTTTTCCTTTAAATGTTAATTTTTTGTCTAGAGTTAAACCTAAGTATTTTATTTCTGTTCGGACAGATATGGGGATGTTGTTTATTATTAATTAGGGCATTCTTCGGAGGATCTTTTTGAAGTAAACGTAACTTAAGCAGATTTTTCGGTATTTATTTCGATTCTCCATTGTTTGGCCCATGAGTCAATTTTGTTAACTTGAGTCTGGAGTGAATTGGTAACTTGGTTGGGATTTGCTCTGGTTGCTAGAATAGCAGTGTCGTCAGCGTATGTGGCAAAGAGGGTGTTATTTGATTGGGGAATATCGGCTGTAAACAAGTTATATAGATCGGGAGACAGATCGCTACCTTGTGGAACTCCAGCATAAATTTGGTAGGTGGACGATAGATCATTTCCTTGTCGTACAACAAAAGATTTATTTTGTAAATATTATTTTATAATGAGATAGTATGGAGCGGGCATATAGAGTTTTAATTATGCGAAATATTAAACATCAATTATATGTTTCGATTGATTACTTGGATGGCCTAGATCCCTTTATATGGTTTACATAGGTATGGAAATGATATTTAGAATTAAAAAATACGTATAGCCGCGGGGTCATTTTCGACCGAAACCAAAAAATACAGTTTATAGATTATTATTTATCTATTCGTAAATTTTCTAAATCAATTTCGGAAATATAAACTATACATCCAAATTTTAGGTGTACATTTTGACGTATACACTTCTACGAAAATGTATACTAGTTCAATAAAAAAAAAAAACTTAAAACTTATAAATTATTATGCATAAAACGCGTACAATGTAGTAAAATCACAAAATTACACTTTTCGTTTCATATTTGACATAAACGACCCTTTGTATATTCATTATACCTACTCCAACAGACAACGCACATAAATGACATATTGCATTGTTCGACATGCAATGTTTTAATTTTATTTAATAGATTCTACTGTGCTCTGTCGTGCGTCCTTCGATAAGATCAATGTCGAGCTTTTGTAGTTATTGTAGTGGTGCGTGATAACTTTAAATGGAAATAATAACATAAAATGTTTGGCTTTCAGACACTGTACAAGATTTAAATTAAGTATATTATAGGGAATCAAAAAATTATGTGAAGATAACCCATTAAACTAGATAACATAATTATCCGTATTAATACATGGGTGTAATATATTATAATAGATGGAAAAAATGATTAGTGTTAATAATATTAATTCGAGGCCATGTATTTTAGCATATCGTATTTCAATTTGAAATAATAATTGTTAATAAAAACAAATTTGTAAAATATCAATATTTTTCATAGTGTTTGTACGTAACTTATTTGTTTAAAACTGTATATTTTGTTGTTATATTGTACCAAAATATTAATTTGATACTAATACATCATTATACATTTCTTCATTTTCAAACATTTTCATGTGTGAAAAAATATGTTAAATAATTTGTCACCATTTAGATATTAAATAAATTTGTATTAATAAATTATTAAAATATATATAATATATAAACTATACAAAATTTTATAAAACGTTTAACGTTTTTCCTATTTTACCTTTCAAATCTGTAAAAATGTTGATACTCTTTATTTTTCATGCTCGAAAAAAAAGACTAAGACATCGGTAATTCATAATATATATATATCTTTATATAGAATAACTGAATGTTTTTTAACGTCAAAGGTAGGTTGATAAATGCTTGAAGCAGAATGAACTTAAAAACAGTATAAAAGAACATAATTATTTCATACAATTATGTTAAACGGGTTTCAATTACTTCTTCCACACCAATTTTCATACTTTCTGCACTCCGATTTCAGTACTTTAAGTTTATTACTCTTTAACGTTGCAATTCTAAAATTCAAATAATTATAAAACTTATAAAGCATAACACATATCATAAATCAATACTTACTTAGTTACTTACTTCGTTGTTTAACGTTACTTAATAAAAAATATATTATTAATATCTGTTATTTTATTTAACTTGTACTTATATTTTTTGACATATAAATATTTTCTATCTTACCTCTGATCCTATCCTTAAAAAAATAATTTATTTACATTTTTAAAAAAGAACCGGATGGGCCTCGCTCTGCTGTACACTTGGGGGTGGAGTGCGACTCTTCATAGGATAGGTCATTATAATGGATTTGTTAAATTTGAATTCAATGATAGGTATCATTGTATACGAAAAACGATTCTGAACGGAGATGATATGTTAGTCTAGAATATAATACAATGTTATTTATAAATATTATATAAGTATATTTTATTTTTAAACGAAAAATTTAGAAAAACCGAAAATTTAAATTGTCTATAAATAAGTCAAAATATGTCAAAATACTTTGAAATTTTAACCATGTATAGAAAACGTCAATATAAATATTTAATGATAATTTCAAGTTGTTGCGGTTTTTCGTTTTTGAGTTAGGGCATTTTAAAAAAACCGATATAATTTGTCAGTCTAGAACATTCTACATTATATTATATTTTACATGTAATTTTTTGTCAATATTCGCTGTTCAAACGCTTATAAAAAAAAATTGTGCCTATGGATTTTAATAATTTTTGAATGACTTTAAAAACTTTTTCTGTGGAATCTTCTATTAAATTTTCAAGTATTTTGTACGAGCCAAATTTTTTTTATCACCGATTATAAAAACTAAATGTAAAAAAATCGAATATTTTAAATGACTATAAGTGGCTTAAAAATCAATATAATATTTTGAAAAAAATATTGCATAAAAGAAATACCAATCTTAACAGCTGGTAGAAATTTCAAAAATCTGCGACTTATACTTTTTGAATTATAACAAATATTTAAAATCGTCTGAGAATAAATCGCTATTTTATGCAATTTCGTAAATATTTAAATTTCAAACAGTCGTACAATTTTTTCCTCTTAGTCCGGTAGAAATTTTTTTAAAGATTTTTGAAGAGTAGCTCATAGATAACCTAGTGTTAAAATTTTGAACCTTAAGTATGAACAAAAAAAATTTTATGAATTTTTATCTACAAAATAACATGCAAATTATCGTGATTTTTACACATTTTATACAAATTTGAGAATTAAGGGCTTATAAAAAAAAATTGAGTTAACCGATCACCGATATTTTTTAGTTACGATAAGTTTAACTTATTATAAACCTAGTATAAAATTTTCAAGAGTTTTCGCTCAATCAATTAAATTTTATAGATGTTTAAAAACAAAAATTTAACAAAAATCGAAAATATAAATTGTCTATAAATAAGTCAAAATATGTCAAAATACTTTGAAATCTTAACCATGTATAGAGAACGTCAATATAAAGATTTGGTGAAAATTTCAAGTTGTTGCGGTTTTTCATTTTTGAGTTAGAGCATTTTAAAAAAAACCGATATCTTTGTCAGTCTAGAATATTATACAGTATATTATATTTTACATGTAATTTTTTGTCAATATTCGCTGTTCAAACGCTTATAAAAAAAAATTGTGCCTATGGATTTTAATAATTTTTGAATGACTTTAAGAACTACTTCTGTGGAGTCTTCTATTAAATTTTCAAGTATTTTGTACGAGCCAAATTTTTTTTATCACCGATTATAAAAAAAAAATGTAAAAAAATCGAATATTTTAAATGCCTATAAGTGGCTTAAAAATCAATATAATATTTTGAAAAAAATATGACATAAAGGAAATACCAATCTTAACAGCTGGTAGAAATTTCAAAAATCTGCGACTTATACTTTTTGAATTATAAAAAATATTTAAAATCGTTTGAGAATAAATCGCTATTTTTTGCAATTTCGTAAATATTTAAATTTCAAACAGTCATAAAATTTTTTTCTCTTATTCCGGTAGAAATTTTTTTAAAGATTTTTGAAGAGTAGCTTATACATAACCTCGTGTTAAAATTTTGAACCTTAAGTATGAACAGAAAAAATTTTATGAATTTTTATCTACAAAATAACTTGCAAATTATCGTGATTTTTACATATTTCGTATAAATTGTAACTTTGAGCACTTATAAAAAAAAATTGTGACTTACGATTTTAGATTTTTTTTTATCAGTTAAGGAACAACTTATAAGAAACCTTGTATTAAATTTTCAAGATTTTCTAGGCAGCCAAAAAAATTTTATCGTTATTTAAAAAAAAAATACTTAAAAATATTGAAAATTTCAATTGTCTATAAATAGCTTAATAAAAGTCAAAATACTTTGAAAATTTAATGGTGTGTAGAGAACGCTAATCTAAACATTTGGTGAAAATTTCAAGTATTTACATCGATTAGTTTTTGAGTTATAGCAAAATAAAAAATTTGATTATGTCGAAAACTGGTTTTGCGTAAAAACTCCCGTTTTTCCCAAATTTTTTTATGGTTTTTCCCGTCGCATTTAAAAAATATTGGAAATTTTTAACTTTTGACCCCCCAAAGTACCAAATAGATTCACTTTCCTTTCAGAAAAGTTGCTACATAAGGCAATCGAAGCATTTTTACTGCCCCAAAACGTGTCGACAGACACAAAAAAAAAAAAAAAAAAAAAAAAAAAAAAACACACATCATTGTAAAATCAATACATTCTTCACTCCGTTCAGAATCTAAAATATAAACACAAAAACATAATAAAAGTGAAAATTCTCTGTTATAACAAAAATAAAATTTAAATATGATAATTACCAGAAAAATGAAAATTATAAACATAGCATAATATGTAAACATATTATAGACATGGAAGGTTTAAATAAGTTCCAGTTGGAACTATTGATATTGATAACTTTAATTACACCTGCCAACAATGTGTAGTATCGATTTAATTTACACACTCACTTGGGTAATACATATTGTTGGGCAAAAAGTACCCCAAACAGCGATGGTCTTCGGCCAATCGACTATATGTTGCGTTCGTCATCACTATTGCGAAAAATGGTATCAAGTAATATTTCAATAAAAGAGTATCAATAAGTAACTATAATACAACTGATTTTAATATGAAATTATTTGTATCATCTGTGTTAACACCTGTGCAAGAAATTTTTTTATATTCAGAAACTGTACGGCCAAACCGGTTTTTCTGCTCTGACGTCAATCGATCTACAATGTTGGGATACTTCTACGAAAACGAACAACCGTCGCCGTCTGTAACTGTCTCGGCTAAGAACGAATGAATTATTGTTATTTATATTTAATTAATTTAAACAAATAATACCGTTTTATAATTTTAAAAACAGTAAAACCACTAATAAAATGGTGACTCCTTTAAAGTGGATACGTTCTCAACGTGGTAAAAATTTCGTTTTCCTTCGTGATGAATATTTTTTTCGATTTACCATAACCGTTCGTTGTCTAAAGGAATAACAACTGAAATATATTGAAGTGATTTCACTATAAATAAATAACAATGCCGCATAAGAATAGATTTGGTAAAATGTCATAGAGAACAGCAACTTGAGCAACGCCAAATTTTTTGGCGCAGTAACGATAACTGTAACATGTGTGTATATATGTATATAATTTACGAGTACCTATCAATGCAGTTGATGAGAACAATTTATTTAAACTGTTATTTAGTCGTCGGTACACCATACTGAAATATATTTTCTTATTTCTTCGATACGTTATTTTATACATTGAATAACGTAATAAAAGGGGATAACTTTTAAGTGTCAAAAAAAATGTATATATAACGTAATTTTACTGAATAACAAATGAAAACAAATAAATAAAATCATATTTTTCGGCAAAATATTATGTTAACAATAATAAATTTCCTGAGAATCAATGTAACGAAAAAATCTATTTCAGGTTTTGTTTAAATTCAATGAAAATCAATTTTTTTCTATTAAAAAATACATCCATTTAATAATTTTTCCGCATTCAATATGTAACAAATGTACGATCACGCGGAACGACAGATACATATTTAACTAAATCGTGACGTAATGTGTTTCTAATTTAAAAAATAATCGCTTTAAAAGAATTATTTAAGAAAAAACATGATAATAATTATTGGTTAACGTTTTTAATACATAATCAAAATCTAAATTTGCTATAGACAAACAATTTTATTCACTTCTGTAAAAACTAGACAACTCAAAAAAAACAACATATACACGCCATACATGGTACATAAATATTTATACATGTTTATAATGCCTCGGATCTATCATGTAGTAATGTTAATTACACACACACACACACATATATATATTATTACAGACTTTAATATTTTAGAATCATTTTCCTAACGAGTTCTGGTTTCGATTCGTTCGGCATTTATTTTTACATACGTAAAACTACCCTTCTAACCGGAAATAAACGTCTTATTTTTATATGTTATTTAAATCTGTACGGTGAATGTATAAATAAAACTACGGTCTAAATATGCCTACCCGTGCTACTTAACTAACAAACGTGCTTGTAGCACAAGTATATGCGAGAGTAATAATAATATATTATGTTCTTTGTGTGTACGATGTAGATGTACGTGAAATACGTTTGAATTTATCGTTTATGTCGATTCCATTCGACGAGGAATCCGAATATTTTTAAGGATCGGTCTCAGCGAATGACTATCAAAATTGAAAATATACTGCACGTGCATTTGAATCATTAAAGTCGTATGTAATGTATAAGATTATTTCAATCATGACTGTATCGAGTACAATAAATGTTCATCCGACACATGCAGCGCATAGGCTTATTTGACACGCATTACGTGAAACCTTACGGCAGAAAGTACAGACGTACACATAGTATGTTATACTGTCTACGGTGCACAGTACATTATATTAATATAATGATACAGCGTACATTAATACAAATTAGGTGTGCTTAGCATTTGGTTATCACGTAAGTGGTCGCATAGAACGGTTACAAATTAAAATTAAAGACTGTGTTAAATAGATTTATTCAAACGTATGGATAACACGATTATACAAACATATTATTATGCTTGACCGCTCCATATATAACAATAAGACTTTGATGTATGTTTACAGTACAATATTACACCGACAACGCCCGACGGAGACTTTTCATTAAATGGTACTACCCGGGTGTCTAAATGCTATAAAAAATTAAATGCAAAAATATTTGTTGTATAGGTGTAACTTATCTCATCCATAACGTATCGTAAGATGTATTGTAATTCTTCACTATACTATAGTAGTCTTACCGTTGTTGTTTATTATCCATCTATATTACCACAATGCTTACATAAATAACGATACTCATTTTTAAAATTAAATGCAAAGAAAAAGGTGAAATGTTCGCTAAGAGCACATCAACAGCCCACACAGGTTATACTGCACTCATTTCTCATAAAAATGTAAAATGTACGAGCATAGTCTTCTCCCTTCAGCAAAAGTAAATTTAATGAAAAAAATGTTTATGATATATAAATTTAGCTTATCTTGAAGAAAAAAAATCGTTGTTCTAATGAATTAAATCCGTAATAACATAAAAATGTATTGTAATCACAGATCTTAATTTGAATGATACTATAATTATTGGAAATAAACAAAACCCGTAATCATTAAACAGTATTGGTAATGAGACTTTAACTATTTGTACATATTTGTACCCATTATATACGCAACCTTTTTCAAACGACTAATCAATAAATACGGACTGCACGTAAGTATCACATTCGTGCAGATATTGTCGCCTATACAAATACTGTTTGATGTTCATGTTACACGGGATATCAAAAATATAATGTGGCTGTTACAAAGTAATACAATTATATCACACGTATACTTTGCTTAAGTTCAGAAACTTTCTAGACACACACCGTACACAGTACGTTAAATTTTATTACACGTCGTCGATCAAAGGCAGAATTTTCGCTAAGGATATAAGTAAATTCATTCAGACATTTTGCCGTTTTGTTAGTACCATTCTGAGCTCAGTATCTAATTAACATATATATTCTAAATTCAAGACTCCTCTCGGTTTCTCGGTAATGTAGATGAATCAGTGCAGTATGTACCATGTTTTCTCGTTTTAGTACGATGATCGACCCATCGGCATTGCAGTACCAATTGTCAACGAAGACTATTCAAAGAAAGAAATAGTTTATAACCTTGTAAACCATGATCAAGCATGTAATATATAATATACCAATTTAAAAATTTTCATGTACAATCGGTATTAAGATAGGTTAAATTATTAAAGAAGAAAGCCGGATATCAAAAGGATAACATTTGAAATCTTGCGAAACGTTTTATAATAATATAAGTTATCGAAAAGTGTTTATAATGTTTTTATTATACTTTTTAGTGAATCATCACAACAGAAGCTTAAATTAGTTCGAAAAAGTTTTTAATGTGAATATTTTGTTATTTTCCGAAATATTTTATTTTAGTTTTTTTAAACGAATATATACGAATATATGATGTTTACTTCGAAGTGAATATTCGTTTTAATGTTAATAAATGTTGGTTTAATTTCGTTGTCAAAAGCTAATGGCGTAGGTAGTTTTGAAGCTGTAAAGGGAACAATATAAATTTTTATAAATTTTTAAAAACATTTTTCTATACACTTCGAGGCAACCTTTCAAGATCATGATCCGAAAAAATATGATTTAAATTTAAATATAAAATAAATGAAAATAATTATTAAATTATTATTCTTTATTAAATATTAAATTACAAATATTTTAGATATTGTGTTGGTTACTCGAAAAAAAAGTGTAAATATAACAAATTAATGTACATAATATGTTTATAATTATGTTTTATCTATATATACGAGTATATACATGTATAGTAAATTAAAATTAGAATGGTTAATACTCGTAAATTAATATATTAAATAAATACTTATCCTGGAATATTATTATATGTGTAAAGTACAACTAGCTTTAAATCAAGAATTTTTTTTTATTTTTTTTTTCAGCTGAGTTATTTTTATCGATTTTATTTGAACCAGACGATGCATTTTCGAAAATGGTCGTACTTTACAAGAATGATTATTGGTCGTTGGAAATTCTAGGATATACTGTATATATAATTACTTAATCTTATCTACTTTGATTATTATGTTGATGAATTACTAAGCGATCGGTAGTATAGGAAATAGTTTAGTAAAATTGAAAATTATTTACAATAGTGATTTAAAATTTATAAGTATACAAATTCAAAGTTTTACCAAAACTCATTTCTAATAGCCTGAACTGCTATTTGATCATAAATAGTTAATTAAACTTTTCAACTAAGATCCTACTTGAATTTATTGTAATAATGTATAAAACTAGAAATAACACGTGCGTGATGATAAACTATAAATTTATAGTGGCAGAAAAAAACTAATAAGGATTGTTCATCACCAGAATATTGAACAACGGAACGGAATCCTTTTTTTTATTCTTTTTTTTTCATAATGATATATGATCACGCATTGCATTCTAGTGGAATAATAATCAGATTTTCACAAGGGTAGTATTTTATGATTTATGGTGGTAAGGACTAATAAGATATTGTTGACTCAAGAATCACTATATCAGACCGCAACACACTGATAAGATAGTGGTATACAGTATACTATACAGTTCAGTATTATAGTTTGCAGTGCATATGTATATTTAACTAATATACGTTATGACGAAAATAAAACTAGTTTATTCATGTATGCTGTGATATTGTGCTTTTAGGTCTGATTTCCAATTTAACTAAATACCTGGTAAACATAAAAATAATCTAATCTTTTTTTTTTTGTAATCTGGGTATCAACAATATATATATATATATATATATAATTACTACAGTAACGTAAAAATTTTTTTAATATCAGCAAAATATCAATTGAATGTACATTATAATTGAACACGCACTACAATTACACTAATAAATAATCACACAAACTACACTTGTCGTATAGTAAAATTATTAAAAAACCGTTGTGTAGAGCAGTGACATTCACAGATTTTTGAATTAATAGGACTTAAATATATTCTTATATACCGTTCCACTACCTATACCATCACTAATCAAAAATTAGGTATAGTGGCTGATTTAAGGAGGCCGAAAGACCTTAGACCCTCCCCCTATTGGCCTAAATTAGTTTTAATTAATTCAATATTATAAGTAATAGTGTTTAACTGAGTGAGTGAGTGGATTGGAACACTTTGGATTACTTTTGATCCAAATAATATACAAGTGTAAAGATTTTTAAAAGTAACAAGAAAACTATAACTAAAGTTTTAATTGCACGTATCATCTCAAATACAAATTTGAAATGCTATACATCGCTTGGATCGATCGGAAAGGCAAAATACGACCGTTACGCAATATGTCATTAATATACGTAATATCATTATTATTTATTATACATACACAATGCACTCATATATATGTGTGTGTGTGTATATATACATAGGTAAATATAAAAATGTAATATACGTGATGTTGAACTTTCGGTCACATATAATTATAAAATTAACAAACATGACGTATGTTTGACATCTACTGCACACACACACACACGCAATGTTATGTACATGTTGCACATACTTATCCATATGATCGCGTATATATACGTATTTCGTTTATGTATATGTATGTATAAATAAACACACTGTACACTGCATATATAACTATATAGGATTTGATTTCTGTAATAAAGGGTGGCACGTGTGCGCAGTACCTTCTGCAAGCTACATGCATTGATAAACATCATTACATTACTATTACATACATACACACATACACGCGTATATATATACATTTCTATAGTGTGTGCTTAGAACCGTATTCGACGCCAAACAAAAACCGTTCCTAAACCCGAATTGAAACACTACACGTGTACTATAGCTTGTGCACGGAAAAATAATTGAGTTCGAATTTCTGAAACCGTAAGTCAATTAAAATTGTGGTTTTTAAATAACACCTAATCGAAATATACCAGGTAGTCGACATGGTAATGAAAATTCAAAGTGAAACTGATTTGAAAACCAATTTAATTACATACAAAACCATTCATTTCAAAAGAAATGGAACAATTAATGTAAATATGTTTTAGAAATATTTTTTAATTGATATGTAATTTATTGTTCACATATTACGTTATACCAAGTAATAATGTATACCAACTATACTGCACTTGGGAATCGCACTGTTACAGCTGGGTACTTAGCAATGAATATGTTGTAAGAGTAGGTATTACTCGGTAGCGCGTCATAATAAAATATACGTTCGATTTTAGAACTATGTTACGCATGCGAAACCCTCGTCCGTGATTTCACTTTTTCGATTTTACACCAGTACATCGGTACAAAATTGAAGAAGATTAAAAAATCGATTGAAAAATAAAATTGTCGAATCCGACGTTTTTCTGGAAAGATTAAACGTCCACCAGAGAACAGTTACATTTTTCTCGTTTTATTTTTACATATGGGTCGTATGTGTCATTTGAACGGTTCGTAAAGACCGAAACCAACGGGTCGTTTGCCTGACTGAAACAATTATTACACGCGATGTTACACCCAGCACGATCCGTATCATCCGTATACGAAATTACATTTACACATAAACGTTTCAAAATAGTAACACACCATCTTATTAAGTATCTAATTTTTTGTTTTAAATGAGACAAACGTAGATGCAGAATGTCGATAGACGACACAACAACTACCACCATCACTTGTATCTAAATAATTGTACTACGCAATAACTTGTGTATTTATAATGCGTAGATAATATTTTATTATCTCTCATTATTTTACTATCTATCCATCGTTCCATGGAAACCGGCCAGTGATGGATTGGCATACTGGGAGAGTACCGGTCTTCACGTGTGCCACTTAATTTATTTCACATTAATATATATACATATAAGAAAAGATTAATTGTGAGCTTATTTGATTCTCTGGTCGAAAAATGTCATCAACCCAACCCCGAAGGAACGTTTACAAATCCGAGAGGAACCACTATTTGATGGTGTGAGACCGCCGCCGCAGTGTAGGTACTACGAAAGGGTGCGGATTGACGACCGGAGCAACATGTATGTGCACGTAACATATGGTAAGTCTAGTTCAGTTCGTAATGCATGTACGCCAGCACGTTAGGCTCTGGATATATGTGCGACGTATATGTCATATGCCTAATTACCCGTTTCGTCGGTGCGTGTCGATAAGTTTATTATTGGAAAATAAAAAGAAAAAACCATAGCGTTGTCAAAAACAACAATGTTCATGGCTGAATGATAAGAAAAAAAAAAAATGATGTTCGTTTACGAGTCAAGGTTATAAACATAACACGAGTTCAGTGGTGTATACCTATTACGGAGCGTCGAGGAAACGCGCATTTAATATTTCGAGTAACTGGGTGAGTACGCCCGCGAGTGAGCATTCGTGTATACGTGTATACGTCGCTAACGAGACGTCGCACGCGCGTCCTGCCCTGTCTGCGATATGAGGTTATAACTTACACGTGTTTTTGTTCAAGTATACACGTCATCGTACTACTAGAACGCGTATAATATATAAATGCATATTATAACCGTACCACACACGTGTAGTAAAATAATAATCCATTTTCAAGTGTACACATATTTCAATTTTATATTATTTTATTATCCATTCTCGAATGGATAAATTAAATTGCTACCCGTTTCTGGGTGAAGTATTGGAAAGGCTAATAATTAAACGATTATTACCTTATACTCACACAAATAAGATATTTCCATACTCACAATTTAGTTTTCGCTTATACATCAAGTGTATAGACTAATTAATGCAATACCTCTAAAAGTAAAATACTATTGCACTTGTGCCTTCCTTGATATTAGCCAAGCGTTCGATAGAGTTAATTATGCAGCATTACTTTACAAATTAAAAAAAAAAAATCCTTTCCTCGTCATTATTTCTCTTACTTAATTCTCATCTAACGGACCGCTACTATCAAATCCAACTAGAATCCTTAGTTTCAAAAAAAGAGCAAATTTCTACTGCGGTTCCTCGGGGTGGAATCACTTCCCTTTTATTTAATATATGCACATGAGACCAGCCGGTATCCCAAAATCTATTTTTGCCGATTATGCTAACGATTAAGCTATTGTATCAATAGATAAAAATATTTCAACTGCTTTTTCGAATCTCAATCTAATGTCCGAGTGGTGCACAAGATGGCATATTAAACCTAATCCATATAAGCCAATTCATACTACATTCACTTTGTGTCATTCTTTCTATCTAGTGTCGCCTTACAGAATATTTCTATTCTAATGTCCAACACAGTTGGATACTTAGGACTCAACTTAAACAAAAGTCTCACTTTGAATAGTCATATCCGTATTTTGCTCGTCTCCATAGGTTACATACCTTAATTATCAATAGAAAAACCAAATTAAATATAAAAGTTCTCATGCACAAAACTCTTATAAAACCTATTTTGACCTACGGTTCTTCAACAGTGGGCCACAAAGTTTCCAACACAATCAAAATCCAATGGTTTCAAAATACAACTCAGAAAAATTACAAATGCCCCACATTTTTTATCCAATTTCTCCTTATACAAAGATATAAACGCGTAAGTATATTTTTGAAGGAATTTTCGATGGGCGACAAACCATTATTTTATCAAAATATTCAATGTACAATGGTACAATAGTAGTATAAAATGGCGGGGATATCCCGAGTGCGTCCTGATAAATTATTAATTTATATTTGACATAGCCCGAATGCGTCTCAGTTCATTTAGAGTTACCCAAGCTGCACCACAAAGAGGTGAACTGGCTTACACTCCAAAAATGTTTTTTTGATTTATTCAATATTTATATTAAAATTATATTATCTCGTTTATTTAACTAACACCGAATAATTTTAGGTGAGTGTCTTAGTATTTTTTTATGCTCAAATAACTTACATTGTTACTTTTTATGTTGTGGTTATCGTTCCACTTGTCGATTTGTCGTTACTTTTTTCTTTGTTGATTTGTCCCTTGTGGCCTTGGTGGGTACCTTTTCCTTGGGTTTCTTTTCTGTCTCTTTTGTAGACTTTGGTCTTTTAGAGGGTCCTGGTTTATATTTTTCATCCATATTGATTTGGTCAAAAAGAAAATGTCGACCTGGACTTTTTTCCATACACTGTATGCTTCCTTGTTTCAATCTTGACGCTTAGTTGGGTCACCTGAAATCTGTCAATCCTATCTGGACGGATATAAATTGATTAATCTCTTTTCGGAAAATAATTTGAATATTTGTTGATATCCTATTAGCAACGTTGAATAACAACGGAGTTGTTTATTCCGACTTAGAAAATTTTCGAAAATAAAAATAAAAAATAAATTGAAAACCTGTTGATTTCTGGTTAGCAACACAGAATAACAACGGCGTTGTTTATTTTTAACTCTAAAATTTCCGAAAAATAATTTATATACTTGTTGATTTCTGGTTAGCAACACAGGTCGCTAACGAGATTGTTGATTTTCAAATAAATATTCGAATTTTTTAGAAAAATTTAATATTCGGTTTTTTAAACAAACTACAAAATCATGTTGTAAATAATAATGATTTAAAATTTTTTTTTATACAAATTTTCAAAATTTCATTACAACGAAATTTCCGTTGTAACGAAAAAAAAAATCGATCCCTTGAAGTTCGTTGTAACGGGAACTTGCTGTATATTACGCGGACGAAATCGAGCTCTCCAGTGAAAGTAGTAGATAAAATCTCGGACGCACTCGGGCTATGAAAAAGATAAAAATTAAAAACGGTACGCACTCGGGAAACCCTCAAAATGGTAGTATTTCACGTTCACTCCGCATAATTATTAAAAATAATTTTTAATTCTGGTTAGAAAAAATAAAATCGATAAAATGACAATATATTGGAAAACATACAAGTTTATCAATTAATTGTATACTTCCTATTATTATTTATTTATTTATTATTTTTTTTTGTTAAGGTAATTTTTTAAAAAAAAAAGTTTGCTTTTCACAATTATTTGCGTTTCGCTCATTTTCTCATAACACTATCAACATGACGACGAAATATTTTGACTGAGCGACAATCTGTTCTACGCGTATAATTCGTTTTACCCGATAATAGTGAATGCTCGCACGCACGCACGCAGTACTCAAATCCATCAGGCAACCGGTTTCGTTGTTATTATAATGTGTGTGCTTTTTTTTTTATTATTATTCTTTTCACCAATTTCCATGTGACGCGCGGCAACGTATGATGTGTTTTTCGATTTTTATAATGTACTCGGCTTGCTGCGGGTAAACACACATGCGTATTATCGAATGCACGCTGCACAGCATTCGAATATTTTTCCATCTCTTCCCGGCGGTTCACGTAAAATTTCACCGTCTACAGGCATAGGCACATAGGATACCGATAATACGCGTAAAATATAATTATTTATGCGAGCGCACATTGCCTTCAATAGTCGATTGTGTTCCGCTACCAATTCAATACGGCTCGCTCGACCGAAAATTGTCCACGGTGAACGAACAGAACGCGATCTTATAATAATAACATAAAAATATACATATGCACTAGCGTTTTTATACACAATAATGATGTACACTACACGAGAACCGGGTTTCTTCGGAAAAATCGGATCATTATTTTTGTTATTACATGGCCCGTGCATTCTGCCATCGATGTGCATGGTATATTATTTTCCTTTTCCGTTCGCTTTCCTTCCGTCCATCTACCGCTACCGCCGCCGCCTCGTAACAACAGGTCGAAAAAGTATCCAACTGTGTAATGCACTGGGCACGAACCAATTTCAAATGTTATTGTACCTATGTCATTATGTTAGTTCGGTCGTTGGGTCAGTGAAAATCAAAATATTATTATGTGCACTGTTTCCGAGTAAAGAACACAGGATTCGGAAATAAAAAGGATACGACCGGCTTGTACGGACGCGTCATAGCGGAGCGGAATATGACTCATAGGTTTTCGTTTCATGAATTCCTGGTACGCAGAATTCTCGTTGTTCTTCTTGGCACGTCATCGACAACAATTTTCAGTATACGCATTTCGGATTTCGACCTCGTAGCTGATGCACACGCGTTACTTGCGGTACTTTCAGGAAATCATTAAGCCTAAAAATATTCGAGGATTAATATGAATGATTGCACAACAGCACTGCGGCTGTGTGGACCTAGGATGATTGATGTATATGTAAACAGACATCGTCGTGAGGACATGGACAAGGAAAAATATACCCACATGTCCTACGATGTATGCATGTTAATCGAAGTATCCCTATACATACGTGACCGTCGTCATCGTTGTAGTGGTTTTGTTTTGTACCAATTTTTATCATAAGTTTTATAGTAAATCAATACGCAGTTACACGCGCGCTCATTTTGAATTATTCGATTTCAAACGATGTATACAGTTGGTTTCAACATAGATTTTTCCTGTTCCTGTTAAAGATCATATGAATAAGAGATACTACGATTTCTGGTCTTGGTAATTTGTTTTTTTTTTTTTTCTGAAAGGGTTTAACTCTAAACGTCAATATATTATTATGACGTCAACTTATTTCAATCACTTCACGTTCGTGTAAAAATTAATAAGTAATCCATCCGACTGAGTACTTTTAATCTCGAAAAAACAATTTTTCCATTTAAGAACGTTATTCGTAATAGTACTTTAAACGCGCGCCCACTACACGCCTATATTGTTCATGATATTCATGGAAAACAACACTCGGCGCTTATTCGGTAGTACGTTTGCACGCACGCGCGCAGACGTATTTGCATAATTATTATTAATCATCGCAAAATTCGTAACCAACACGTACGACGCACGACCACCAGTATCGCTTTGTCGTGTTTATAATACTCGCCTAATACGATATCATCCACGCTACGGCGTAAACAGCGTGATACTCCTTCCGGAAGTCCGTGTACTCGCATATATTTATTTCGTCGACAAAATAAGAATAAAATAAAATAACGGATGGGTGTATATCACGTATTCATTAGATATATATATTTGTATTATGTACGTATACGAATTAAACAATAAATATTTACTGTTTAAGACTAAACACCGTAAACGCCATTTGAATTAAAATACATCTACAATAATGCGTTGCAAAACGAGAAGGTGATTCGAGCGGATATGATTGTTCACAGATATATAAATATGTACAATTGTAAAAAATAGCGTTTTTTCAGTAGTACTTACGAACACAGTTTGGTTATAGATAGTTATCACATTACCGGCAGTACTGTAATCATCTAACATTAGAAAGTGTGTAACAGGAAGTATAATTAACATGCCTGTACCTTAACTACGTCCTATCAAATTTCTTATCGTAACTCATTGATTGGGTTCAAAAGACAGGAAATAAATGATTTTTAACGATAGATTGTCTGGTCCAAGAATATAATTAACCAAGTGTTATTCTACAGTATTACATTTTAAGCTAAAAACGCTGTATTATCTGTACACATTTTACTTCATCAACAATAACAGTTTACACTAGATTATTTAGTTATATCAGCGGCATGTCGTCTTAATAAAATTCTTATAATGATCGACACGCAGTGTTATAAAATACAAATAACTATTATAATACATTTTTTTTTCTGCCCTAAATATCCGTCATCGTAACATTGGGAAATTTATTACAGCATTTCAAAAAGTATAATCATTTAAATAAAATTCGAGAAATATAACAATCGTAAAAATTAAGCAATTAATAATATAATAACATTGATTTTATTGTTTTTAGACTTACGCCATTATTAAAAAAAAAATTATTTTATTTGTTATTTTATTTTACTATACATTTATTATTATTCATGTATATTTTACTATAAATCGTGATAAATTGTCTACCGATATGTTATCCATTGTCCTTTTTTAAACTACTTAATTATCAAATGATGAAATGTGAGACCTTGCGTTCAAAGGTTTTTAAGTAACAAATATTATTGTATCAACTTTGGTGTGTTGTGTTGTCAACTTTTCATGTGAATCGGAGATGAAAAAGCTACTGTGAAAAATTGATTGAACAGTGAAGTGGTCTTCGTCTTCGTATGCCACATAATATAGTCAATATTGGTTAAATCATGGTCAATATAATCGAATTGATCACGATCAAGTTTCACATATGACTGACAATATTAAGTGCTTATAAACCTTTTGGGTGCATTTTTTGACTAGATTCTAAAAAAAGTTATATTCCTTAAAATATTTATTCAGATATCTTATTTTCACAAAACAATCAGTACATTTTTCTTAAAAAGGTGCTAAAAATATCAAAAACATTAATCAGTATTAAATGAATAAGAACTGGCCAACGATCATTAATTTATAAATTTTGCAAATAATTATCGAGTTTAACATGTTAACCGACATTATACTTGAATAAAATAATTATTAAAATTTAATATCATTAATAGCACTCCTCACATGAAATATTAAACATTTTATTTTTAAAACGTAATTTTATTAATTTAAAAGAGGAAATATTTTAATATTTTTTATTCAAATAATTGTGCAATGTATAATTTAATACTGATTACTTCTTAGCAGTTAAGACTTAGCTAAACCGTTTACGTATATCAACAACTATCGGGTACCCGAATATTTTGGGTAATGGGTACCCACTACCCGAAAACGTTGACTACCCACGAAATAGGATACTACTCGGGTATTATCCACATCAAATCAAAAGAACTACTACATACTTACATCCATTCATATAACTAATAAAACTAAAACTCATAATAAATATACCCATAGGCGGATCTAGGGTATTTTTATACTTTCGCGATCCCCTCGTTTTTTGGCTCTAGAAAATCGAAAAATCAACATTTTTGAGTGTTTTTTTTTTTAAATCTTCGTTTTTACGTTTGAAAAGCAGACCAAATTTGAACATTTGTTCTATATTTTTAGTACCCCCCTCTCCTACCACACTTTCAATTCTCTCTATTTTCAAGATCGTTTTAAAATTATTTTCTGGAATGTTGGTAAAAATGGCTTCGTTATTGTCGGTAATTATTACATTTTATCGATCATTAATCATCGTCAAGTTATCAATCGTTTATCCACTATGTCGCTACTATCGTGAAAATTCGGCTGTAGCCCATTTGCGCCCAAAATAAATAATAACACTCTGATTTATAGCCCGAATGCGCCCATTTTGCATGCAACGTTGCCGTTGTTGTTTGAAAATATAAAATCCTACGTAAAATCAAAATTAATAAAAAGTAATAATTTTAAAAATAATGTTAAATACTACACAGTATGCATATTATATATATATATATACCTTTATAAATATTATTTATGAATAATATTATGAACATCAGAATGCTTAGCTGTGCTGCATGTGGAAGGCTCTGTAAGTATTATTTTATTAGGTCGTAAAGTTAAATCTTCACTTGCTTTTCTTTTACATCTACCTTGAATGTCCAGTAAGTTTAAACTTTCTTCAGTTTCCGGATCATGGGTATGATTGTCTTTAATTTCTTCATTTTTGAATTATCGGTTTTGACATACGCACTACAGGTTTTTTTTACACAACTCCAACTTATATCTCCAGTAACCAGGGTTCTACTCACGTGATATTTAAAATAACAAAAAATTAAACAAAGTTTTGGTTTACTTGAAACAGTTATATAAAATTCCACTTTATTATAGCAGTACTCACTATTCACGTACTGGTGCAACAGACACATAAAATGTAACTGATAAATGCACTTTTATATATCGTTATCGTTATCGATTGAGATTTTACAATTTCAATTTGCACAACAACGACAAAATATTATTATCTTTATCTATTTGAATATTGGTTTCAATTAGCTTGGGAAATGATCAAATATTATTTTCGATTTTATAGTTACACGCCAATATACTCAAATGGTAACGTTGCACGATTTTCACCTGATCTAAATCGGGCGCATATGGGCTATGATTTGGGGCGTAAATGGGCTACGATAAATGGGTTCGGGCGCAAATGGGTTGCGTCGAAAAATTCAACGCGCCCATATTTTTAATTGATTACTAGACAAAGAACGGTTCGCAAATAAGTACGTCCATGTTTCGCTGTGATAAACTTATTTTCCTTGTTATAAATTGAAATTACTTTGTTTTTTAAGTTGTGATAATATATCTGTTTCATGATTAATAATTTATCTATTAGTGTAATAATTAACAATGGTGTGTTCTAATTTTGAAATGACCCTTTTTGAGGCACTTTCGATGTTCAATGACTTTAAACAAACAATATAATTTTCTTATAAATCATGGTGCGATAAATTCAAAGGTATTTTGTGGGAATTGTGGTAAATTATGTGAAATAAATAAAATACATTTTTGTAAAATACATTTAAAGTCATAAAACTATATGAAATCTCCAGGCGAGATATTTCCCATAATTTTTTTCATAAATCCGCCGTAAAAACGAAGATTTTTAAAAAAAACCATCGAATTCGGATGATTTTTCGATTTTCTAGAGCCAAAAAACGAGGGGACCGTGAAAGTATAAAATTACCATAAAGAAAAATAGTTTTAATAATACTTTTTTTTTTTTATTAATGAGATTTTAATATAATATTATAATATCTCAATAATTATGACATTGTTGTTTACATGTATATTAGTTGATAAAGCTCACATTCTTAAATTTAAAGGCCTAGTTGTAAAATAAACTTGATTGTATGTATAATTATGTTAACATTGTCGGTAGATAAAACGTCAATATGAGAAAAGTTATTACTAGGGCTAAGATTTATATGCAATAAAAAATTATAAAATAAGCACTTTATATACTAAAATATGCAAAAATATGCAAAAACAAATTTTTATTAATAACTTATTTCTTTGGGTGGATAGAGATGGACAATTTATGAGAAGGTGTTGGAAGTCACAGTGATCTCCATCACAGTAAGGTAGAGTACAATACGTACTATTGCTGAGTCACAATTTAAATGAGTGGTGTGGTAGTAGGCTATGACTAGTGCGTAATCTAGTGTGTTTGGATTTAGCAGAAATAATTCTTGAAATGTACAAATCGATTTTAAAAATAATATCTTATTTCAATTAATTTTAGATTATATTAAATAATAATAACCAAAGTATTAATATTTCTTAATATATCGATGTTATTAAACATGTCAAAAAGAATAGCCTTAGAATTAAAAAAAAAAAAAAAATTTAATAATAAAGATAAATTAATTAGTCAAAAGAAAAATATTACAGAAGTAGCTCATTTAAATTTAGATAATTAATTAATTTTATACTAAATTACAAAGGACAAATAATATGATAAACCCACCTACTTAAACATATTTAATACTTTAGTAAATACTAGACGATTTTGTATAGAACACAAAATCCGTACATTAGTATTACCAAAAATACGTAGGTATTGGCAGAAAATTTTTAGCAATATAATACATCATATAATGCCTCTGGCGTGGTAGATATACCCCTAAGCATAAATGGACTGTATACAATTTTCTGGTTTAACAAACGTAAACATTTTTGGATGAAAAAAAAAAAAAACATATATATATATATGTAATGTTAATCGAACCTTGTAAAAAACAAATAATTGAAGGTAATTAGAGTATAAGATTTAGTTACAAAATTAAAAAAAAAAAAAGCACAAATAATAGCAATGTATAAATAAATATTTGATAAATTTTAACTTAGATATAATCAAAACATAATTATTGTATTTGTAAGAACAAAAATATGTTACAAAAAAAAAATGTATTAATTTAGAGTAAGCAAACCAATTATGTTATTAAAAATATTGTTATTAAAATTTAAGATTAAAATAAAAAACAACTATGTAAAATGTCAAAAAAAAAAAAATATCATTATGTTTTACGAATGTTATAATTAATTATAAACTTTAAAATATGTATAACAAATTAATTATAACATTTAACATTAAGTTATCCCAAAATATGAGGTCATATTTTATTTTAAACCTATGGGACTGTTGTATCATCAATAAAATATGGATGGTACCTAACATTTAATTTAGTTGGTCAGCAAACTCACACACACATACCACCTTCAGGGAATGCTGACCAAATAGATGACAATAGAATAAAACGCCGCCGGAAGGACGTGATGGGGGTTCGTTCTACTGCCATCGATGCGGAGGACGGAACGCTGCCCGATTCACGAGTGAAGTGATCGGTCATTCTTTTATTTTTTGTACTAATTATATTTTTGTTTTTCTTTAATTAAAAGGTTTTGATCATAATTGTAAAAGGTGTTAAAGTTTGGTAATTTACCTATTTTAAGGATTTTGTGTGAGTATATGAAAAAGTTGGTACACTAACAAAAAGGGTATTAAAACTATATTGTATTTCAAACCTCAATCCAGTGATAGATCATATTCTTTGTCAGTTTGAGGGGAGAGTAAAATATTGTTTAGGTGAAGATTAACTCACGCTCGAAACATCCAGTGCTAGATCTTATTCTTTGTCAGTTGTTTCGAGTGTAAAATAACTTTAGAGCCGTAAGGGAAAGTAAGCCTTTTAAAGAACCTGTTTTCGACTATCCTATTAAGCAGTGCTAGATCGTCTTCTTTGTCACTTAATAAGGTAGTCGTCCGGGCCAATTATTAGGTTTTTCTTTACGTGCTTGTTTGACGGTTAGAGTGTCCAACAACCGACAAATACTTTGTTTTAGTGTTGTTATACGTCAAGCCTTTGCGTGGCGTATACGACAGACTATTTTCTGAAAACTAAAATAATTGATCCTATAGTTTTTATACATTTATTCATTTACGTTCAACATTTTGTATGACGTATTACATTTGAACTCTTGTACGAGTAACTTTATAAATTAATTATCTTTATCCTTAAGCATTGAATATCAAATTATACACAGAATCATAAAGACATTATACGGAATAATTAAGTGTATTATGTGTCAATAATTATATTGTAATTATGTTACCAACGATTACTATATAGCATATTGATGACAAAAATATGTAGTTATCTCGATGTCTACACATATAGTTGTTAACTTTACGCTAAGACAGTAAGATGGATCAAAAGAATAGTTAAAATAGTGTTACCCACCAGCCGTTTGTTTTCATGTTTGAGATCCTTAAAGACCTAGCAGAGTACATTGTACTGAAAAACTATAATCCAATCGTAAGACAAAAAAATCGTATCAATTAAAACAGTACGTCAACATCACTGCAAACATCATTTCTATTATGAAAAATAAAACATAATACTGATTGTATACGGCCGTGTTAACCGGGAACGACATGTTTATAATGTTCGGGAAGCGGGTATTAACGTTTTCGTGATCAGAAAAGAAAACATTGTTCAGAAAGCCAAATAATATCCATTGAATTCCAATTATCACATTCATAATTAAATAAAGTCGGTGTAAATTTTAATTGTGTTTCGATAACCGTATAGAATCTTAATGTTTTTTACAACACAGTTCACTCGTCAAAAAGTCAAAAAGCAATACATGTAACATCAAACAAATCCGCGAGTTTGTCGGAATGGTAAAATAGTATGCACATTACAAAAAAAAAACGAGAAATGTTACCACATTAAAAACTAAGACTAATAGAAAATCAATGCTACTAAGTTTATAATTCATATTGATAAAAAATTGAGTAAACAAACAGAGTATAATTAATAACGAAGATTATAATAGAAATTAGTTCATTGATATTATATCCTAATATATTTTTTCCGTTTGGATCGATAAGGCTGTAGTAACGACTTAGTTTTAATAGTTTCAAGTTAATGATGACTTCGCTATCTTTATACGTGTTCATGTACGTTTCATGTTCATGTTCATCGAACTGGATTTAATATTTTGCTTGATGTGATCTGTAAAATGTGAAAATACGATTATTCGAGTATTCGTCGCCTGAAAAGAAGAGATTTATTTACAATTTAATCAATACAAGCTTTAAATTTGAAATTGAATATTATTCACAATAATACACATATAAATATAATCTAATCCTGAGGTTCCGAATTTTTTTCGAAAAATAAAAAGAGCCCATCACACGAATATATAGCATACATCTATTGTACTTTTAATATTTTTTATCATTTGAATATTTACATACCAAGTTCTGCTAAGTTCTAATAATTTTTTTTATTTTTTTTTGCGAAAATTAATAAATAAAATTTTTCAACGCTAATAAGCGTACATATTTTCTAATATTAATACTTTTCAGAGCACCTACTAATATTGTTTTCAGATAAGTATCGATAACTCTATTTGACAGTACTCAGTAACACTTAGTAGTAACACCTCTGGTTAGTAACTGACTGAAAATCTCCCAGCATAAATATGATATAAATGTATATTGTTCTGACTTATTCCAAAAATTGATATTGTTGTTAAATAAACCATAATATTGATACTTTAATGTACTTATGCAGAGAAAAATATCACGCAAGCCATTGAAATGTTTAATATTATTAAATCAATCTCTATATAAAGTACCTACACATCATAATCATAGTAGAATTATCAATTATATTTATAAAGTGCGGAAGACAAGAAATCCTATCGACGAACTATTAATAAATAAATTAATAATGATGATCATTATAAAATTATACAATGAATATTATTTTCTGTCGACTTTTATGACCTACATTGCTCCTTTTATAATTTTTTTTATTGAAAAAACACGACAATTTACAATCAGTTCAATAATATGGCACTAGGTCGATTCGATCAATTATAGATAGTAAATGAAATGACATGAACAGCATAATATGCTTAATAACCATGGGTAGAAGCATAAATTCAACATTACAAGGAGAATTATTATTAAATTATAGCGAGAAACATTTTAGTAGATGATATTTAATAGCAAGGCTATGTCAATTTTCTAAATGAATGAGGGTTGAATACCTCTATTAATAGTAACAAGTGAAAAGGACTGTCGAGAAAAAAGGCACTACAATTGTTTATACCTATGCTTCTACATAACTTAACTTATAACTTCGGTATATTTTATTCCTCTTTCGTGGTCATAACACTAACGGCTATTTGAAAGTGTTTTTTTTCTTCAAATTTCTTATAATTTCACGGCTTATTATTATTCTGTTTGTTATTCGTGTGATTTCCAAAATGAATGCGAAAACTAGCGGCATATTCGCTGTGTAAAAAATATGATTTCGAAAAAATACGAACCGTATTTTGCATTTAGTATAATTTACTAGAGACAATCATATTTTGTGTTTTTGGTATACACCAATATTTCACGTTATTTTTACCGTTGCGAATGAACCCTGTAGTTCCTTTGAAATGTATTGAAATGCCAACGCAACAGGTGGCCTTTGAATCATAAAAATATTCTTAGGAATCCAAACAGAACTTTGAAAAAGTTTACTTTACACGCAGTCGGAGTAACACCGATTGGTAAAGTGATGTGCGTGGTATTCGAAACAATCATACAACGACAACATGCCGGATAGATTTGAAAGCCAAACGATTATTACAATATATATCAAAACTGTAATCAATTTTTGACTGTAAATAATTTCCATAGTGCTCTAAATACTATCGGAATTGTTGACAACATCTCCTGAAAATAGCCGTGCGGTTCTAGAACATTCTATGTTCTGGAATATTCTAGAACGCACGAAAGGAAAAAACCCCGGCCGGCGGTGACCGTCAATAAATAGGACGGACCGCGGCACGGCGGGTGTGTATTTTCGTCGTGCGCTTGATGAAGAATGTTTATATACAGTCCATTGTTGTTTTTTTTTAATACATACAAAATAAAGTTCAGTGTTTTTTCTTATGTTTTGTTTGTGCTTTATTACAACTATTATACAAGCGAAGTTATTCCCTACCTAATCTAATTGGTAGGATTACGTCGCCAACATTTGGTCCTTCGAGCCGGATCCAGGTATTCGTTTCTTTTACTGTTTTAATCGGTTTAGTTGCTCGTTATGGCACCGTCAAAACAAGTGCAAGTTAGACGGGAATTGACACGAGCCCGTGTTGCGCGGGACACGGCGCTTCAGTCAATACGGAAAATTTACGAGTTGGCAATGGAAGCCGCCTTAGATGAACAAAAGCGGCCGATATTTCTTGCACGTCATAATGCACTAGAGCGCTCAGTGGACTTGTTTATGTCTGAACAACGTAATGTGCTATCATCGTTGGTGGAGTTGGAGGAGCATGAATCATTTGCACGAGAGGACGGCAAGATAACAGAAGAAATGGAACAACTCTGTGGAGAGATCCAGGTAATATTCAGTCAATTAAATGTAGTATCAAATAAAACGCGGGATGAAAGAACAGAGCAAGAAAATGTGTTTTCGGCGCGTATGTCAACGCTTCCAAAAATCGAGCTTCCAAAATTTGATGGTAGTTTAATTAGCTGGTGCGCGTTTCGTGACATGTTTATATCATTGGTACATGAAAACCGATCGATAAGCGATATCGAACGTTTTCATTATTTGATTTCATGTTTGTCCGGTTCGGCTCTGGATATTGTAAAAATGGTTCCATTAACCGCATCTAATTACCAAATTGCTTGGCGTGCTCTATCAGAACGATACAATAATAAACGGCTACTCGCTACGGCACATTTTGAGAAAATATTTTCATTCGCGCGATCACAACGTGAATCGGTTGCTACATTATCAGCTTTCGTTAATACGTTCCGTGAAAATGTTGCCGCGATCAAGGCGTTGGGTGTTAACGATTTAGCCGGTTTTTTGTTATTTTATATCGGCGCTCGTGTAGTTGACCCCGAGACTAGGCGGTTATTTGAGGCAAGTGTACCGCAAAATAGTATACCAGTATTAGATGAACTATTAGATTTTGCCGCACAACGTTGTAAGATATTAGAAAATATTGGGATGGAAATGACTGCAGTGTCGGTGAGTAACGGTAATTGTAAAAAGAACAAGGGCAACTCGCCGTTCGTGAAGACTTCTTTGGCGACTACCGCTTCTGCCAGGACCAAGTGTGCCCAGTGTAGTCGTGATCATTCATTATTTCGGTGTTTTATATTCAAAAAAATGCCAGTCACAGAACGACGAGAGCTTGTTGCGAATAAAAAATTATGTTTTGTATGTCTTGGTGCCGACCACCTAGTAAAGGCATGTAAATCAACATATAAATGTCGGTTATGTGATGGACGACATAGTACGCTGTTACATGTTGACTCTAAGCATACTATGGTAAACAACCAGGACACGAGCAAGGCTGGTGAAAACCCAATGACTCCGGTTAGTGGAATGAATGAAAACAGTTCTTCGTCATCTAGTTTTTCCGGTACAGCACAATCAGACATGCGAGTAGTCTTAGCAACAGCATTTGTGCGCATCAAGGATCACACAGGGAAATATGTGCCCATACGGGTTTTATTGGATAGTGGTTCTCAAGTATCGGCCATAACTGCGGAGTGTGCTACAAGGATGGGACTTCCGCGAATTAAAAAACGAACAGACATAGTCGGCCTTTCTCAGCAACCAGTGACAACAGTAAAAGGTGTAACCAGCTGTACGTTTGTTCCTTTCGCTGAGGATGTGCCTCAATTCCAGGCCAATAATGTCATAATACTACCGAAAATTACTACATTTATGCCAAATGTAAAATTGCCAGATTTTGTGCGTGAACGATATAAACACCTCCAACTTGCCGATCCAACTTTTGATGTTTCAGGTCCCATTGAGATGTTGATTGGAAGTGATTTATACCCGTTTATTCTTCAAACTCGTTCAGAAATTATTCATAGCCCTGGTTTACCGTCTGCACTAAGTACGCAGCTTGGGTGGGTTGTCGTAGGGACGGTGAACGACACGACTAACTCCCCAATGACATCGTTATCAATCAGTACAACACCAGCAATTGATGATTTGATGAATAAGTTTTGGGCAGTTGAAGAACCTAATGATCCGGAGAAACCTTGTACAGAAGATGAAATCTGTGAAAAGTGGTTTTCTAGAACGTTTTCGCGTAACCAGTCAGGGCGTTTCCATGTGGCACTACCATTTCGTGATGTCGTTCAGTCATATTCGAATGAATCCTCAAAACGAGAAGATATACAATGTGACGCGCACGTAATCGGTTTGGGTTCATCACGATCTATGGCATTGAACCGTTTATTTAATTTGGAGCGACGGTTAAGCAAAGATCCTGAACTACGTCATGCCTACCACGAGTTTATGCGGGAATATCTCAAACTAGGTCATATGAAACTAGCTCAGCGTCCTGGCGAATACTTTATTCCACATCACGCAGTAATGAAGCGCGACGACAAAGGAATAAAAATTCGTGTTGTCTTTGACGCTTCAGCAAAAACGTCATCGGGACGTTCGTTGAATGATTGTTTACTGACAGGACCCAAACTACAGGCTGACATCACAGAAATTTTTACTACGCAATCGTTTTCATAAGTTCATTTTCAGTGCGGATATAGTAAAGATGTACCGTCAAATCTACATTAAAGAAAACGACCGTGTATTTCAACACATACTATGGCGTGAGTCACCTGAGGCAGAAGTACAAGAATATGAGTTATGCACAATTACTTACGGCATGAGTGCGGCTCCATTTTTGGCGATTCGCTGTCTAAGACAATTGGATTACGAGGAAGGCCCTGAGTTTCCATTGGCAAGACACCTGCTAGCTACGAGAACGTACGTCGATGATATCATCGCAGGAGCAGACACCGAAGAGGATGTAGTGCGTCTTCAGGGGCAAGTTGTCGCAATGTTGAAAAAGGGCGGCTTCGAACTCAAAAAATGGGCCAGTAACTGTCCTGCCATATTAGCAACAGTACCGGTGGAAGACCGCGCCAATTATCCATATTTTGAACCAACAGAAGGCAATCTCATCAAGGTGCTGGGATTATATTGGGATCCCAGAGAAGATACGTTTGGTTATCGACTGGATATATCTAAAGTGCAATCCACCAAACGTTCGATTCTATCAACCATTGCACGAATATATGATCCTGTTGGAACACTGGGACCAACGACATTCTGGGCCAAGAGCTTCATGCAGCAACTATGGTCTCAAAAACTAGAGTGGGATGTTTCAACGCCAAGCTGTATTACCAGTAAGTGGGAAAATTTTATGGATAAACTACCCTCAGTGAAAGATATAATTATTCGCCGACACATTAATATTAAGCATGCAGTGGAAGTACAATTGATAGGATTTGCCGATGCTTCTCAGAAAGGTACGCTGCTACTGTTTATTTACGAGTCTTGGATCATCAAGGTCACATCCAGGTACATTTCGTGACTTGTAAGTCAAAGGTGGCTCCACTAAAGTCATCACTAGTAGACCACACACTGACCATACCCAGACTAGAACTATGTGCAGCTGTATTGTTATCGAGAGTCCTTTCCCGCACGCTAACAGTTCTCAAGACGTGGTGCATATCAATCGTGTACGGCATTCTCCGATTCCACAATTGTCCTGGCGTGGCTACAAGCTGAACCCAAAGCATTTAAGATGTTTGTTAATAATCGTGTACAAAAAATCAAGAAATTGCTACCTCAAGCTGAATGGAAGCATGTGAGTTCTCAAGAGAATGCGGCAGATCCAGCGTCTCGTGGAATCATGCCAGATGAGATGAGACAGTGTGATTTACACTTAAATGGTCCGTCATTCTTACGACTACCAGAAGATCAGTGGCCATCGGTATTATTACCGGAAGTCTTGCTAGAGCAGTTACCAGAAGGCAAAAAAAACATACAAAGGATATTGCACTCACAAGAAAATTTTAATTCGAATACTTTTATACAACGTTTTTCATCGATATCAAGAATGCAACGGACACTTGCATATTGTATACGTTTCATAAATCGCTGTCGCAAAGGGAAGGTCACGCTTGGAAATTTGACTCATGCGGAATTAGAAAACGGGCTTACTATTGCCATTAAAATCACGCAGAACGTTTATTGGAACCAACTACAAAAACAATTGAAGCGGAAATCAACCACGGTAACACCCAATGCATTAGCTCACCTTTCTCCTTTTCTCGATTCAGAGGGGATTATCCGAGTCGGCGGGAGGCTGCGATTCTCATCCCTTCCTGAAGAAACTAAGCACCCAATATTGTTACCAAAAATGGCACATTTAACTAGATTGATCATTTTGCACACACATTTATGTCTACTTCATGCGGGTCCTAAGTTGGTGATGAATATGATTCAACGAAAATTTTGGATTGTGTCATGTAGGTCAATCACTCGTCAGATAATTCATTCGTGCATCCCATGTACTCGATACAGAGCCGTTTGTCCACAACCACGAATGGCAGATTTGCCAGAAGCTCGAGTACAAGCCAATCGTCCATTCGCGTTCGTGGGAATGGATTACGGTGGCCCATTTACAGTGAAGCAGAGTCGACTTCGAAATACAAAGACTAGCAAGGCGTACCTAGCATTATTTATATGTATGTCCACAAAGGCGGTACACTTAGAGGTTGTATCCGACCTTTCCTCTGAAACCTTCCTCGCCGCTTTTGATAGATTCATCGCCCGTCGTGGTATCCCCAATGAAATACACTCGGATTGCGGTACTAATTACGTCGGAGCTGCGCGACAATTGAAGTCATTATTTCACGAAGCAGATTTACAGAACCGTCTCCAGTCTCGAATACCTTGCCGTTGGAAATTTAACCCACCAGCAGCTCCGCACTTTGGGGGATTGTGGGAGGCGGCCATCAAAAGCGCCAAGACCCATTTGCGTAAGGTTATAGGCTCTCAAGTCTTTACAATGGAAGAGTTCTGCACACTCGTTATCCGAATTGAAGGGATCTTAAACTCGCGACCACTGACCGCGATTTCTAGTGATCCAAGTGACCTTAGTGCTCTTACCCCAGGTCATTTTTTGATTGGTCAACCTATTATGGCGTTACCAGAACCAGATATAACTCTTACCCCAGTAAATCGTCTTCGGAGATGGCAACTTATACAGCAAGCCCATCAATCATTCTGGAAGAGATGGACGCGGGAGTACCTGCACACATTACATGGTCGTCAGAAGTGGTATGTTCCCAATCCATCGTTAGAAGTTGGAGATTTGGTCACAATTAATTCACCCAATAGTTCACCTATGGTTTGGCAGCTTGGACGTGTCATCGAGGTGCATCCAGGGGCCGATCAAATAGTCCGTGTTGCCACAGTAAAGACTGCGGACGGAATTATAAAGAGACCAGTGGTTAAGCTGGTAAAGCTACCAGTGACCCCATAAGAGAGAAGGTAATTCTCTCAACAGTTATGTATTTTGTTGTTTTTTTATTATTCTAATACCATGTTAACATTAAAAAAAAAGAGAGGAGGCTATCATTTCTTTTGACATTTTTTATTTTTATTTTGTAAGAAATTTGCGTCTGATTTTGTATTTTGAAAGACATCTCTTTCAAAGGCGGGAGGATGTTGACAACATCGCCTGAAAATAGCCGTGCGGTTCTAGAACATTCTATGTTCTGGAATATTCTAGAACGCACGAAAGGAAAAAACCCCGGCCGGCGGTGACCGTCAATAAATAGGACGGACCGCGGCACGGCGGGTGTGTATTTTCGTCGTGCGCTTGATGAAGAATGTTTATATACAGTCCATTGTTGTTTTTTTTTAATACATACAAAATAAAGTTCAGTGTTTTTCTTATGTTTTGATTGTGCTTTATTACAACTATTATACAAGCGAAGTTATTCCCTACCTAATCTAATTGGTAGGATTACGTCGCCAACAGGAATGATTTACGTGCGCGTGTGTACGATGACGCAACAGCGATGATCATGATAATAGCGAAATGAATGAAAAAAAAAATAATTAAATGCAAGTTTTTTTAATGAACAATAAAAATAATTAATAATTATTATATTACAATCAAACGTTCGAGAACAAAATTCTCGTACTTATGCTTGCTTCAAATACGTACATGAAATAGTTATAAAAAAGACCTAAAACAGACTTCGAAGACGATGAGCATATGAATAAAAAAAATCGCCTTGTAAATAATGTATACGTAGTCATGTGTATATGGTACATAATCTATTAATAATATGTCAAATATAGATATTTTTTATGATTTTATGTCATTTATAATTCATAAACTCGAAAATTGTACTTGTCAATATTTTCTTTAATTTATTCTTTATATCTGCATTAATGATCTTTTTTCTTACCTTGTAATATTATGTAATTTCTATAAATATAATCTGTACTATACTAATGTCCCCGAGCCGTGGAAAATAAATAAATAAATAAATAAATAAATAATTGTAAACGTGTAATGTAATAATACAAGTGAGCGGTGAAGTTTAACTCAAAACGTTAGATGAAACATTGGCTTCACATCATAAATACAGGAATGGTGAGTACCCAGGAAATTCACATATGAACATGACGTAACATAAAATAACATATTAAACATTTATATTATCTTTATATTTTATAAACTGTCGATTCGTTTTTATATTTTATGCAATATTATGTAAGTAAAAACAGTAACTCTCGAAGCAGGTATGTAATCTGCATCCAGTGATTTCGTGGGACAAAATATGATTTTACGGCATTTTCATTTGCAGTTTTTTTAATAAAAATCGTATTTTTTTCTCTATCGTGCTCTTTATTCTATAAAAATATCAATCGTTTTAATTACATATCCATTATGTTTAGTTTCAAGATTTTTTTTTAGTTTTTATAGTTTCAATGTCTCATTTGATAAATACCTCAAAACAAATTACATACTGAAGTTTCTTTTTCATATCCGTTGCATGTGAAACCCATTGATAGATAAGCCTTTGTTACATTTTATTTTTTCATACAAGATATTTTCTCTCAAACTATTCCTTCCTTAATTTAACCAGCGGTACACTTTTAATTTAAATTCCATTAAGATGATTTGAAAAATATCACATAATCATTGTAAATTACATCGGTGTACAACTAATTAAGTTCAATCGATCGACTATACTTGGTGGTAGTCATTATACGAGTACAGACTGATGTGTTATATATTTCGTACGAATAAGACGGACCGAAAAGAAACAAAAAATATTTGTAATGATAAAATGATTAGATGCAATTACCTAATTGTATCAAGTAATATAATACATCGTCACTGGTGCAATTAATATAAAATAATAAGTCACATGAAAAATATAAATATATTCTATATACATTTGAAAATGTATACAACAACGCATTAAAGCACATGTCACATAACCACCAATATAACCGACGCATTAGGTATATTTGGAAAGGTTAGGTCAGATTAGGTTAAATTTGCAAGCATTCATTTAGACCCAACACAAGGTTCTATTTTTAATACTTTGTTCCATCGACTATAGGTGAATTGCGGTCGAAATGTCATTAATGGTGAATTGTGGCCCGGTCATATTTTATCACCAAGTTAATTGCGGCCCTGGAAATTTATTTATTTTGTGCCAGCAGTATCGACAGTATCTTATCGTACCATAATAGTACACAGAGGCGTTCTCAATATATTTCAATGGAGGGGGATGAAAAAATTGGTTACAAAATAAACCGTAAGCAAAAAAAATAATAAAAGTAATAACTATTCAATATTGAAAACACATATCAAAAGTAGGTAAAACGAGTATTAACTATTAAGTGCGTTATGGAGTTTGTAAATAATGAAAAATCGAAGCCAATTATTCTCTACAAAGGCTACAAATTTCGTTTCCACAAAACACTAAAAAACGATGTACAGCGGTGACCTTGCAGTGTAAAAAGTTGTAAGTGCTTTTTAAAATTATCTCCTTTAAATAATAGTTGAGAGTAAAACTAATCACATCCATAATAAAAACGCTGAAAAAGCCGCAACTCATACTTAATTTAGGGATAGAGCCGCAACTCACTAACACCGATTCCATCAAAGAGTTTGGTGTCACTTCATATTATGTGCGAGTGCCTTTTAGAGGCTTATTTTCTTATTACACGTATAATATTATGTACGCAGATGAAACAAAAAGATTTGCTCTCGACAAAATTCATATATGAATCGATCGGAACAAAAGAACGAACACAACAATAATGATAGCAAATATATTTTTATTTATTTATTTTTTTTTATTGATTATATGGTTATGATATCTAAGGTAATTAGCCTAATCTTGTCTATAGGTTTACTTAGTGTATATATACATATTTATAATTAATTTATTATTATAATGGGCTTATAAATTTAGTAGCTTTGTAAAAGTTGTAAATGGAATCTGTATAGTGGATTGCACCTTAGTCTATGTTGGTGGAGTATTTTAGAATGTGTAATTTTTCGTCGTAATTACAGAACAATGGAGTGTGAGATATTCGATATTCGGTGGTGCATCACATTGTTAGCACATTATCTGTTCCTAGTGGATGATCATTTGAGATTGTGCTGTTCCGATTTTAGCGGTAATTGTGTCTTCATTTTTAGATGATTTTTCATAATTTTTAATATATTGTCTGTTATCTTGTTCCATTGACACTGAAATTGCAGGATGGAGCAAATCAAAGAATTGATTATTCTTAATATATATTTATATTGTAGTGTCAATATTCCAGATGATTTGGAGGATAATATAGTTTGGTTTAAATAGATCGGGTTCTTTATTATCGTTAAAACCAGTGTGTGAAGGGACCCGCATAAACTTGATAGTATTTTTTAAAATATAATTTTATGAAATGTTATGTTGAGTGTTTAAACTAACCAGCTGATATTTAAGATGTAGGAGTTAGTACCAGAGTTAGGCCTTCTTCACACAAGGCAACTTCCTAGTGACGGTTACTCGAGTATTGTCCGTTTGAGTTCCTTGTTAGTAAGATATCCATAACAGTCTGCGTTCATCGCTCAACATGTTCAGACGTTGCTTTCGTCTGTCCGTTATCTTTTACCATTCTACATTAATGAGTTTAACTTAATATTGTTCAACATGTCTCGGAATACTTCGAAACGCAACTTATCGTCATCTTCATTATCTCCATCTACAAAATCTTGCGATAACCGAAGCAAAGTATTCATCACACCAAATCGCTATGCCTCACTCTCCGAAGACAACGCTTTCGATCAGGAGGTTTTTAGCCCTCCCTCCATCACATTACATTCTAAAGAACAGTGCAGCACGCCACCTAGTTATGTGGAACCATCTTCAAGTAAAAAAGATTTTTCTTATGCACCTCCCTTTTATCTAAGCAGTGGCTACGATTTCAACACGCTCAAAAAATCTCTTTTTGACCTTGTCAATCCTTCAGGTATTATGTTTAAAAATACTCCAAAGTATTTAATTATCCGCACTGACGGTGCCGTAAACTATAATTCAGTTCAATCTTATCTTGTGGCTAATGAGATGATAAAGTACCACACTTATCTGCCTAAACCCATGAAACCTTACGTCGTATATATAAAACACCTCCACCCATCCACCACTGTTGAAGATATACAAGCTAGTTTAATTGATATGGGTCACGAAGTCATTCGGGTTTATAATGTTAAACATCATATCACAAAATGCCCTTTGCCTCTATTTAGAATCGATTTAAAAGTTGCTGAAAACAATTGCGATATCCTCAAATTAGATTTGCTCCTGCACACTAGAATCAAAGTAGAGTTGCCCAAGAAAAAACGCTCCCCTCCACAATGTCATGATTGCCAGGCTTTTTATCATACTAGTAATTTCTGCCACCAATCCCCACGATGCGTCAAATGTGGAGATAATCATTACACCTCAGAATGTACCAAACCACCTTCAGAACCGGCCAAGTGTGCACTTTGTTCGGGACCACACACAGCCTCCTATAGAGGATGTCCAGTTTTTAAAAAACTAAATGATAACCGCAGCAAATCTCAATTATCTAAATCTATCCGTCTTCCGGTACTCAATCGAAATATTGTCACAAATACATCAACTTATAAATCGCCAGATGTGGTTTGCGAAGATCACGCTCGGCAGCCTCATACAAAATCTTATGCTGAAGCAGTCAAAATCGATAATTCCTCCGTTGAAGCCTTCGCTACTATTCTTTCGCAATTTATATCTAATTTTAATTCCTTAATTAGCCCACTAATTTCCCTCCTTACCGAGGTTGTTCATAAACAGATCTCTCCTTAGCTAAATTTTTCATTTTAAATATATCTAATACTTATCTCTCTATTACTTTTATTATTTAATCACACTGTATAATTTTATTACATAACACTGTTTGTTTTGCAAACTAATAACCTCCTATTATTTTATATTGTTGTCATGGTATACGTATAATCTTAAACTATTATGTTATCTACTTACTCCCAATATCTATCAATTGGTATATTAACTTTATTTTATTCGTATTATGTTATTACTATCCACATATTTTGTTATTATCTATAAAACTCATATTTTATTTAATGTTGTAATCGTTGAACTGTAATAGTTTTAAGCTAAAAGTTCTAAATAAAAAAAAAAAAAAAAAAAAAAAAAAGATATCCATAAGCAACCCATCGTCACACACTAAACTATCCTGAAACTACTGTGAAGCGACGATATATTTTCAGTCTACCTCTAGCCACCATTTGTTTATAAACCTATTGCTAAGTTTTCAATATGTCGTCTAATGAAGATTCATCAAGTGATGATGATGTAGTTGTCACCTATTATTACAACAAACATAGACAGAGAGAAATCAAAAAAATGTGGTAATATCCTTATATTGAAAAGAACTTTCACTGCCGCTTATTTGTTGCTGCTAAAGAGCTAGAAAAGTCTGATGCTAAGTTTATAGCATTCTATCGCATGACGAAAGAATCATATCAACTCTTAATCGACATTGTTTCTCTGCAACATCTTTACGGAAATATTGAGACAAGAGTAATTATACAGTTCTGGCCTTTTTTCAACTTCACCCACAAACTTGATATTAAAAGCGTGTTCGGCCATAGTTGTTTAAATTCAAAAAGAAAAACACTAAAAAACACTTGTAATATTCGGGAGACGCAGACGTCGGGCGACCTTCTTTCCAAGTCGCGCGAGACTGGTAGAATACGCGTCGCTTGGAAGAAGCGTCGTTTGTGCCTTTCCAGTACTTAATATAGGAAGTGATTTACAAGATACACAAGTATCCATCGCGTCGTTTGGAAATTGCCTCGTGTAAATAAAGCTTTAATAGAAAAATAGGAGCGCTGTTAGAGTTACTTACAATAAATATTTTATATATACATAATGTACACGTTGTAATAAACAAACGTTTTAAACTATAAGCATTTATAAGCAATTATAATTACAAATAGGTTTGAATGAAAATCGGGTTCCGTCCTATATGTATAAGTTTATATAATCATATAAACAATCATATATTATAAATCTATATAGATATTTATACACATCATAAATGCGTATTGTTCAAAACAGGGGGCGTATTATTCGTACAAATTAGTATACGCATATAGGTGTAATATCCTTGTACCGAGAGGTCAAATAAAAGCCAGTAGTCTAAGCATTATAGTCATGACTGCAGTGCACAATGTATAGGTTTGTGTATTATTAACGGTTCATTAAAGCACACGAGAGAAAATCGTGGTAATTCACGCCACGCAACTTCGTCGTAGGAAGTCACGCACAAATGATTCAACACCAGTGTCTCCCAATCTCATTCATTCCCCCTTATGTGTGTCTACTTGTAGATTTTCAAAAATAACACGCCTCTCTAATTGATTTGAATTTAAAAAAATGATGCTGATCTTTTCTTTTTAAAGTTTTAATTGGAAAAGATAAAATGACAAAGTTGAAGACATTTATTTTCTAATAACGATATAAGAACTCGAAAAATGCGTGACCGATTTTAAAAACGTCTAAAACGATATAATCGCATTTCCGCGAGGCGAACACGGGGGACTCGGTAAGGAAATGGTTTCCTTTTGCCTGAACGCGGACTAACGGGCACTACGTAATTCGAAATCGAAATATTATTTGGAAACGTACGCACCAAAAACATCGTCAAGTAAGTATGTACACGCGCGTTGTTTTTTTTTTTTTTTTTTTCCACGACAATTCCTCGAGCACAATCGTTCGAACGACAGAGTTCATTCACGCGCGCGTTGTTCGATCGGGGTCCGCACGGTCGTTCGGAACGTCTGCGGCGCGCGCGTTCAATTAGAAAATCCGTGCGCGCGCACGCGTTCGGACGTTGAGTAAACATGGCGATCGGTCTCCTCGAACGGTAATCGACGTATTTGGACTGTTGTTGCGCCGACGTGACGAATCTCTTGTTACGCAACGCGCACTGCTGCTGCTGCTGCTGCTGGTTAGACTGTGATTCTTCGGCGCGCCCATCATTACGTCACACGCGACAATACCGTCGTCGGCCGGACCACTGGTCGCAACACGATCCACTGCACGTTTACCGGGCCACACGCTAACTGAGGCGCACGCGTTTCACGCATAACACCGGCCGGTGTTGTCTCATCCGTGTTTCGCACGTGCAACGCGACACCACTCCGTCCATTCGACCGTCCGTCTCGTCGCGGTCGACGGTTTACAGTGACACGAGGATTCCGATAATGCATCCGCGTCTGCCTGGCGATCAATGCGAGTCGATTTTCGTTTTCTAGACACATACATTCGACTTCCGAGGGCTTTGAAATTCCAACGCTTCGGAAGCGTACGAACGTGTTGAGAGCGATTCAAATGTTGGGCGCGCCCGATCGGTCGACGAAAAGCGGGTAGGTTTTTCGCTATACTGCACGCGCGATCGGACCGTGTCGATTTCCGTTATAAAGGACGTTGATCGACATTCTGCATACAGTACGGACTCGTGCATGCCAATGCATAATCGTACCCGTGGATTCTAGAAACTAAATGACCGCTTATTTAAGATTTTTTTCGCAGAAAAACCATGTGTTGCGCAATACAAAATCATTCAGTGTCACCCGAAGTAAAGGCTCCTTTTCGATGTAGCCTTTTCATTTCAAACTTTTTTTCAACAATTTTTACAGCTAAACTCAAAAATTAAAATTTTATAAATTTTACCGAATAAATTACTTTGAGTCCATTTCTATTAGCGGGAAAATAAAAACGAATAAAAGAACAAGCAACATTCGTCTCGTTAAAATTAAATAATAAAAAAATTGGAGATTCTTTTATGGATTTACACCGAATGATGTTGTCCAACGTGAAGCGTATTCCTATTGGTCTCCCATGTTCTCTTAATAATACGGGAAAAAAAATTCAATTATGTTATTATAACCCTTTGTACGATTTAAATTTTTTTGGAATAACGTGCGAATCAATAACGGTGACGGTTGATTCATCATTACCTACTGTATAATAATCGACAATGTTTCATGAAATCTGAAAAGAAATGCAGCACCGCGTTATACACGTGTGACAGCATTCGTGCTTAAAATTATACATTTCAATATTATTATTGTAATTCACCGTCACTCAACAAATGCGTACAATGATAAGAAACGTAAAATCGTTTATAGTCATATAACACGTATCCCAAAAACGCACGAGCTCGCGTTCAGCGAATAATATTTGCATTTTTATCGGTTGTTTAAACATTTGAAAAATCGTCATACTATATCATATATATATATATATATATATATAACTATAGTAAAGATAGAGAAAATTATTAAGTAGGTGTAATAGAACACCTAGTCCTGGTTCGTTGGTGAAAACTGTAAACTTTTGTACTTAACGTACAACGTCGAGGATAATAAACAATGATGACAACGATAATACAGACCGCTTTGTTATCAGGGGTATTTTTTTAGAAAGATGCTTGAGACCATATAAATTTTTTCACCTCCAGCGTACTAATATGTAGGTTAGTAAGGGTACGGTCTGTGATCACAGACGCATGGAAATGTCCCTGCGATGTGAAAAACCTATTCATCAACTACATTAGCCTACACGATGCACTATCTGAGCTTTGAAGAGGAAAAATATTTTAAAAATAATACAGTACCACTACCGATTATATATTTCAATCTGTTTTTGAGATGCGTCTACTGTGTATATTGGATACAATAACTTGAAACGGTTACATATCTCGATTTGGAACAGAGCTATGCAGCTGCAGGTAGAGTTATGGAAAGGAACTATACTTGTTAAAAGATATATTGTCAGAAATAATATTCTTGGAAAGTAATCTCGAACTCATATTAATTTGGATCTGCATTTAATTGGAAGAATATAGTTTGAAACTTTGTTATATTAAGAGTCTAACTCGAAATTTTCTAAGTGAAAATTAGGGCATTTGTTTCGTAGTTTCAGTTTACGAAATAAATTAATTTCCAAGTGTGAATAAAGAAAGCACCAATCCACGAGGGGGAGTGTAGGAAGGAAGTGTCTTCGGAGTTCTATAAAAAAATATTTTCATGTTTTTGATTAGTTAAATAACTTTTTATTTTTATGACATACGTGTGTGTCTCACTAAAAAAAAAAAAAAAAACAGTAACATTTCTTCTATTCAAAAAAATTATTATTACAAACTAATATAAATTTTATTAGTATGAGTATTTGGGACATTGTTATTTATGATAATAAGTATATCTTATAATTCAATTTTGTTTAAATAAAATTAGGAGCACTGACTTTAAGATCACATTTCACGGTACCACCTTGTTATCCAGCAAAAATATAGAATGTCTACTAAAGATATAATAGTAAATACTATTGAAGAATGTTGGTAATGTATATATAGGTGTATATAAAACACAGTACAACTCTAGAAAATACTTTTTCAAAGAATAGTTTTCCGATAAATTGCGTTTCCAGAAAAGTACGTTTCCAAGGATTTATGGTTCCTAGAAAAATAGGTCACGGAAAATAAGTTTACGATCAAATATGTTTCAAATAAAATGCGGTTCTGACAAAGTGCGTTTCCAAAAAATACATTTCCGATCAAATATTTTTCCAGATAAATACGATTCCCAGAATATATTTTTCAACTTTTCACGCACCACCGAGCTATGGTAATATTATGTAATTATATCTGTCGTACTTGTGAGTCGTGATGTTACAAAAGTAGAGAGAGCTAAATATAGAAAAATCTGGATACGATGACATTTTTGGAATTATATAAACGCACGCGTGTTTTGAACCCGTCTAGAGAAGGAGGCTGATTTCCCATGGATTCGTCCCAAAATTAGACATGTGTACTATCACCTGAATGCGTCCCGGTCAATTTAGGATTATCCATCCTGCACCACGAAGTGATTGATTTGTATTACTTACAGACGATTAATTTTTGATGTTTTCTTCCTTTCTTATCAGATTACGGAGTAAGTTTTTTTTTTTAATTTATAGTTAAAAATGCAATATTTTATCTACATTTTTTTAGAACGTTATTCTTACTAAACGAATTATATCGATTTCGTTGGTCCTATTTATTACATCCATAAAATATAATATTTGTAAATAATTTTTCCGTCAAACCACATACTTGTTTGATGTAATACACGAACAGCTAGCGCATTGACACTCGTACTGCAGTGGATATATTTGAATTGTAAATAATAATTAATAAATAAATGTCAATAGTTTTTATTCTATATTTCTTCAAATTAAATAAATCGTTAGGGAAAAAATTAAAAATGTACTCTTATGGTATCTATACAAATCACCAAAATGTTTTCCACGATCGCTAAGGTTCTATAAAACCACCACCATCATTGGAAGTGGAACTGTGTCCACGAACACCATTTCGTGGCCATCTTTAGTCACATGACTTTCACATATGAAAAACGAAGTATTCTATCGAAAACCAATCAAAAATACAGTCAATGGTAACCCGCGCGATCTTGCGTCACGCACGTGAGAGCGATGTGCAGAACGAATGTGCAAAAAACCGTAAGATTTTCCTGTTTTATCCGCTAATTTTTCGCGTACGCCACAATATCGAAATCCGTTTGGCGGTTGTTCGGTAACTATTATTTTCCCGTAAACGTTTAGAACGTCTAATATTATCTAAACTATGCTGCCTTTCGGAAACGGTTGTAAGGTTTTCGGCGCGCAGAGTTCGCGGGGCGACTCCTATAGACTACAGGAATCGTGCATCCTTGCGCCGGTTTCCTGTTGTGACAAGATTTAATTACTTCGCGCAGTGCGCTACGAGAAACGCGTCCTGCCGAACCGGGCGAGGAATTCGACTGGCGCAGTAACGATGCGATTCGCAATCGAAAATCGTTCGCGCATTGTGACAGCTCATACGCGCCCAGGACGATAAATGCTTCCCAAACTTTTTCGTGTCGTGGGCACAGTGAGAAGACTAAGGATTTCTCAGAGCGCCTATTCCCACAAGTCACGACACTACGAATCGTAAATAACGAATCATTCGGGTTTCGAATTGTATTTCTAGACAACAAATTACATTCCGTGGCATGTGCCGCGCGGGAGATTATCACCTACGTTATTTGTATCCACATAAGGTGTTCCCCCTGCTGTCGGTGCGCTCGGAATGCGTTTACGCGGTGTACGCGTGCATCGAGCTCGCGACAATCGCGGTTAAATGTCAATGTCAACAGGTACGATGTTACCGGTGCTGCGCGGAATACAACGCGTACATGCGTTCGCATAAAAATTGCACGAAATCGATTACCCGTATCCGTTGGCGGCGGGATAGCAAACGAATGTTTTCGCGGCATTCGTGTTCTGCATGACGTAAACCATGTTTACGCGTAAGCGCGATCGGCGTGCTTCGACGATGGAATAAGAATAATATGAATAATCGCTCTTCGACAACGACGGCCGGTGTACGCACGTACGCAGAAGCGTCGCGCGGTTAGAGCAGAACGAAGGACGATGGACACGGCTTAACCAGTGATCAAGCGCGTCGTGCACGTTTAGAAGAAGTCATCGAGATGCCAGTGTGGTGTGCAGAACACACGTAACGTGTGTCACTTCGAACCGAAATAAATCCCTTGGTGAAATCCCGATTGCGATAAATCTGTACCGCGTTTCGTACAATGTTGAACGACGATAGTTTTTTACTTTTTTTTTTTTTCCTTTACCACGCCCAACTCTAATCGGTTATCGTTTGTAAATAACAATATTGTATTGCACTACACGCACTCGGAATATATTGGCTCGCGGAAAACGTTGAACAATATTCTCCGACAAACATGCGACGTACTTTATCGCTCATCTACGTGTCCCGGCATCGCGATAGCCTTTGAGCGTGTTACGGCAACGAGTCGGGGGAAACGTTCGTGCATCGCGCATCGTCCGCTCACGTCCCGCCAGTGTTTATTTCAGACCTTCTATCCTGGGGGATGGGGGGGGTATCGTAAATATTCGAAGGTTAGGGGTATGTGATATGCGGTATGCCGTAGCGTAATTAATAAATAAATACTTTCTTTTTTTTTTTTCTGGGAAGAGATAAACATTTTCCTCCGGAAGGGTATACCCTATATATATTATATATCCTCTCCCCGTCAACCCTTGAAATTAACACTGGTCCCGCGGTCGTCGCGATGGAACTCGAAAACACCCTGGTCACTTAACAGAACAGATAAGGGGTTGCCGCGCCAAAATGTGTTATTTCTGTTCGCAAGTAATAGTGGCTACGGTCAAGCTGTTGAAAATCAATCACGTTTAGCCGCCGACAGGAAACGCCAAAGGGCAGCCGTGTAATGGAAGAGCATCGAAAAAATAACCAAAGTTATTTCCGCGTCAACATCACGTTTAGTGCTGAACGAGTGTAGTCACGTAAAACGTAATATTTCCTAAACGTTTCTTGGGGCAGATACTCTTAGCAACGAAGTAGAAATTGTTGGATAATCTTATATCAGAAAGGGTGTTTGTCCGTTCGAATTCATCCGCCCATAATGTAATGCACGATACACCGGCACCCGATTAGGGATATGATATTGATTGATTCACACGTGAATGCATTAGAAATTGTAAGTAAAAATCCTACTTAAGAAGGGCAAGCGCTATATTTATTTTACTCCTCCTCGGAAAAAATCTGCTCTGATAGCTAACACAAAATGTATTGCACCTAATATTAAATAGATTTTTAAAATAGTAGAGCAAAGAAAAATTGAAGCCCCTCAAAATTCAATCAAATCTCTGTTTATGGTCTTTACCACTCCTCAGAAAAAGAAAAGGTTCTAAAAACATAAATGACTTGCTACGAAGTTGCAGAGAAATATAACATTAATTAATGTCATGTGTTTGTAATACACCTTAATTTGTATTTATAATAATTATTAATTCATACCTACCTTATATGTATACATGTATTTAATATAACATCATAAAATCGCTTATTCATAAAAAAAAAAAAAAAAAAAATGTTAAGCCTCACTACCTCCCCGTAAAGTACGACAATGCATCGTATATTCGGTACTAAAAACCTATATTTATTTAAAATAATAATCGGCAATAGGTCTACACAAATCGGCGCGAACCGCCTCGAGGCCTAGGATGAGTACCCGCGTGCGCTAGGCTGATAATATATTTTTATATTAAACAATAATTATTATTGTTCGCAATTCGTTCCACGCCGGTGTAGACGCGCCCTCACGGCGGCAGTGATCCAAGTACGCGTACGTAGCGAACGCGAGACCGAGTTCTGGGTGACGGGCGGCTGCGGAAACGGACCGGGTGGCGTTCGAACGTGGTTGGTCACACTGCGCGGTCATCGCCCACGGCAGTCGACCACACGGGGTGGGGTGACTGGAGCGGGCGGTCGTTTTTTATCAGACGTGCGGGGGCCGGGGCGAGGCGTACGATATTATTATTATTATTATTATTATTGCCATTACCGTTCTGAGGTACACTCGATTCGTCGTCCGTCGTTCGTTCTGTCAGTTTTTCGCGCTTCTCGTCGTTGTTCGTTTCGCTCGCGTCCGTTCCTTTTAGACTAGTTGCTGCCGTCGTCCGAAAGTTCGTGCCCGTTTTCGAAATCCACCGTCCGGTAACGATTAAAAACGGTAAAAGGAGAACAAAATTCGAACACGCCTAACCCAACTGCTGTGATACTGCTACCCCGAAACCGCTGGCCATATCTACTACCCACCTGTAATACTTGTACCGACCACCCTGGCTTGTACAACAACACGAGTAATATTTTTCATCATCATCGTATTGATCGGATCGTGAGCTTCTCGCGTTCCTCAGCCCGTCTGCTCGACCACTTAAATTATGGGTACAGCGCCGGCTGACTTTTAGAGGGTTTTTAACGACAAGAGGAAGAACGCAATTCATCAACCGCCCGCCGCAACACAAACCTTGTCACTTGTTCTGTAAGTGTCCTTCCGTACATTTTGTAAAAAACATTTAACAACTATCAAATTATCTCATTTTTTCTGTGAACGTGCACTCGCCATTTGAGCGTCAACATCTGCTGCATTCGATCTCTTTAAAACGCGTTTTATTCTGATTTTTCTGTTTTCCTCTTAATGTACCCAGGGATGTTGTTCTTTGTTCATAGAGTTTTGCCATTTGATTTCTCTTCAAGCGTTATTTAATTTTTATCATTTTATTAAGTAGACGAAAACAACATTATCTACATTCCTGTGTACATACTGAATAATACGCATTGTTAGCAATAATTGTTTGGACCCGTATGTGTTGATAAAATTTAAGATTACCCATAATTATTCAAGACCCATATATTACATATTTTATTATAAGTTATATAATGTGATATGAAATCTTATCTTAAGCAAATTTATAGTTTCTCTTTGTCAGATATAACTTTTAATCTTCATAATTTAACTTTTAAAAGTATTAACAATATATACATTTTCAGGTTTTAATTAGAATTTCAATAATCAAAATGCCAGCATCAGGTCCTGTGTACCAGCCAACTACAGTAAGTTACGAACAACAAAATGAATGGTCGCAACCGTCAAATGGTTTGCTCAATCGTACCTTGAATCACATCCGTAACCCAAGATGGTTTCATTGGTCATTCATGTTAATCAGTTGGATACTGATGGCCATCGGTGTAATTTTGTTCCTGTACATTACCACCACCTTTGTTGGTTCTGACAATACAAAGGATAACTATACAGAAGATATAGCATTTTTGGTCATTGGTTCTTTCTGTTTTGTGTTTGGCATCGTTTTATTGATTGGTTATTTCCGATACATCAAGGACAAAGAAAGTTGCCCTTGCTTCAATAGCAAAGCTCGTCAAATGGAATCACAATCTTCCAATGGACAAGTATGTGTCTTATGACTATAGAGACATTTTTATATAAAATAATAAACCTTATTATTTACCAAGGTACTTACTTTGAATCCATCGACTGATCTTTTGATGGCGTCTGCGCAATATGGACCATCATCAGAAGCTCCACCGACAATTATCGAAGAAGATGAAACTAGGAAATTAATGGGAAACGATAACAAAGATTGGTAAGTGTTGTGTATGCAAGTGTCATGAACTAAATGTTGTTTAAAATTACATTTTTAGTATGGATTAAGAAAAGAAAATAATGTTATTAAATCCATCATTGAACAAAAATGTAAAATTAAGTTAACATCATAATAATTTATTATTATAACCTATTATTCATTAACCATAAAGTTATGTTATAGTATAATTTAACTTCTATCTTTTTTTTTTGTCATTAATGAATATGACTCATTCTTATACACTCTGAAGGACATCATGTATTTTTTCAATCTTTGTTAATATATTGAAAAAAGAAACCTTCTAAATTACCATTGATGGTTATTATTTAGGTATAAATACATAAGCTTCATTGATAATAATTAAATTAATTATATCTGCTGTATTTAAATGTTGTTTTTTATGTGATTGTTAGTTAATTGTTGTCTAAGCCTACTTAAATTTATTTGGTTTTATAGTTTATAAGAACAATTATTGTTTTTTTTTTTTTATAAATGATACAAATATTGAATATAAAATATTATTTTGAATAATAGGGTGTTTATTTTTTTTCATCAGTTTCTAAATATTCTTTTTTTTTACTATATTGTGTGTGCAGCAATGACGAAAGGGATCACATGTTGGTAGTAAGCAACCCTCCAGTTGCGGCTCTCCGCACACACGTACCAAGTGGTGTTTCGCCGCTTTCTGGTGAAGATGCTTGACTTGAGGCCAATTTCACTGACTCTCTATCGGGCATCAATGACTATTATCACAAGTGAGATGCCATTAAATCGTATAATACATTTATATCTTGCCCAAAATAAAACGGTATTAACACACACATACACATATGGTTGTTGTTCTCTGTAGGTACGACATTTCCACATTTCACAATCACTATTCTCCACAAACACCCATCCACAACAAAGCACAACCACGCAGCTGCTGGACCGCACCACTTGCATTGCACGACGATCTGACTCCATCAATATGTTCGTCTGTTTGTAGTCTGGATAAGGCAAAATAAGATCCATTTACCAAGTTGTGCAGTTTTATTTTTGAAATTGTTCTTATTTGGTTATCAAATTGTACAGCCGATGTTTGTGAACACACAATTTTTTTTTCCTTTAGCGGTCTATGGTATTAAACAAACAATTTTATATACATATATATTTGTGTACAACTAAACCTTTTCTATTATTTTTTATGATTTTATTATGTATACGTGAGTAAATTGTAAAGTTTCTATTATGTCTATAAGTAAAACTTTTTATTATTGTTAAATTTTTGCATCTTTTTGAGTGTAAAATAAGTGTAAACTTAATAATAACGAATAAAGTATTATAACGAATTTGACATCATACGATATTATAATATTTATAATTCAAGTGTTCAACAACAGCATTTATTTTTAAGTGATATTATTAAGTTGTCATAATATTATAACATATTATTATATTATATTATATTGTATAAGATATTGTATCGTAACAACAATGGATGTGATTAACCTCATTAATATGTACTTTTGTATACTTACCATTTGTATTATTACCTTTGACTGTGTCCATTATTGTATTTCAAAATTAATTAATTAAAAAAGAAAAAACTTTATTAATTCTAATACATAATTACTTATTTTTTTATACCTCTATACAATATTTCAGTTTACATTATTAAGGTTTAATGTTTTCATTAGTTAATGCGATCTTAGTTCATATGTAATACTGTTTGAACATTTATATTTATAAATATTGTGCAACTAATCCATCATAAATATATTTTGAGAACATTAGAAAAAAATATTTACTGATATATTGTATTTAACAAATAATATTCCAATACTCCCGTGAGGTTATTGTGCAAAACAATTTTAAATAAAAATGTTTAAACACTGATAATTCACAACTCCATTGCTAAATAGATTACAGGTTATTTGAATAACTATTATACTTTGAACTCCATTACAAACTAAAGACACTACAAACTTCCAATTTCTTCTGGCATTCGCACACAAATATTAGTTTTCCATTTATTTTCCCTTATTCCATTACTGCATGCACCGATCGTAAGCATCTGTTGTGTATCGTATAATATTATATTGAATTTATTATTTACAAGTGCAATGATATTCTCTAGTCTATTTAGATAACAATGTTTCCTTAGATGAAATCAAAGGAGGAGCTATTATAGTGCACCAATATTTACATGACATGTCAATTGCTTTCAAGGGCAACACGGTTATGATTATTGTTATGTTTTCAACTGTTCAAAGACTAGATTTTTTTTTTCTGTTTTATTTAGTATTATTATTTTATTTTTTTATTACTATTATTATTTTCTAACAGTTTTTGTGGTCATAAACAAGGTTTTAGTTTTCAAGGACTTCTGTGTTCCAATACCATGTCTTTTCCCCCAGATATCATTCACATCGTTTCAATCAAAATATTTCACACGACACAATAGTCATAGCACTTAGACACGCAATCGATTCGATCGCAGTACTCCGAACAACATTTCTGCATTAAAACATCGCCGCATAGTTAGTTCAATAATATTACAATTTTATTATTAGTTTGGTTCGCGTTCGAAATGGACTGTGGGAGAAAGATTTTTCAGGTGATGGAAGACACAGGTACACTACAATTCTAGTAATAGTTACGATTCGTATACCATCCGAACTCTTAGGATACATTGAATTTTAATTGAAACATAATACTATATAATATGTACACGTTGTGCACACACTAGGCGAGAACAAATTAGTGACAAAAGAAAATAATAATAATAATGAATAATTATACAATTAATACATAAGATGATAGAAAAATAATAATTATAACCAATGTTGGTATCGTTATGCATGAGGAACACGGCCGTGATACGGTCTGTTGTCTTCTCGTCTCCACCATGGCACACCTTCGACTCTAAAAATAAAAAAACCAAATACAAAATTATAACGTATTTTCGTGTAACGTTCGTTGAATAATAATCACTAAATAACGGTAAATGTAAGTCGGGTGTAGTAGTTTTACGTGAAAATTATCTAATCCAAAAACCACCTCTATAATATATCAGCTCTATCCAGGGAGTTACAATAGTTACAATTTGATTGATACGTTTAATTTGTATAATATTATTCCACATGGATCGCCTTTTAACACATTTAATTTAAAATATCAATGAATATAATATTATACAGAAAACAAAAATCATAATCTAAAGGGCTAGATCGCATATTTAAATGGATCTAAGTGTGCTCAACACAATCGATTTTTAAGATAGAAATATCATTAATATATTAATCAATTGTTATTACTATACAAACACTTAATATAATTTGCTGTCTTAGTAGAAGTTTTGATTAAAACAAAATATGTTATAAACAATTAAAACGGCCTATATTTTTTGAAAAATAAATGAATGAAAAATCAATACCTAACTATGAATAAAATGAAAGGATCAAATGACAAAGAAAAATTTGAATTTGTTATATTTTCAGAAAATATCCGATAAAAACATCAAAACGCGTTATAAATCAACGAATTCGACAAAATAATGAGAATGGTAAAGAAAAAGTATGTAGAGTTAAACAACTGCGATGAACAAAAACAACGTATATATACTATAGTGCAAGTTGTACAGTCAATGCCGTAACTAGAGGTTACCAAGGGCTCTGCAAAGTGAGGGGGCACATTAGAGTTGAATTAACATTGATATTTTTGTATAAAATAAGCGACTAAATAATTTTCACCAAGGGTGCAACGGATGGTAGTTACGGAACAGCATGCAGTAGTGCCAAACACAAAATTCCAAGCCCGAACACACAAAATCTGTAATAAAACTGACAAAATATGGTTGGTGATGAGGAACACTCCTATAGTTCACCACTGCCAGGCCCGTCTTTAGATATTTTCAGCCTCAAAGCAAAAATTGTATTGCCGCTATTTATTAAAGACAGTACAAATAGTAATTATAATATGCAGCAACCATTCGCAGTCACAGCGAGTCAGTGGAGCTAATACAAAATTTAGTAAATACATTTGATTTGAACAGTAATTGTTATCGTCTGTTGTCGACATTTATCTAATTTTGTCGCTTCGATTTTCCCGAAATTATATGCCGCCCTAAAGCAACTGCATATGATTTGCTTGTGTCATAGCGACCGGCCTGACACCACTGCCCTACATTAACATATAGGTTTCGTTGTTAATCGCTGTTTTTTTTTTCACAGACGCGTACACACGTTTCGATCCGGGCACAAATCTGTACACGCATAAGGCGACTACAACACCCGAGAAACCTTCCCCGGACACGGGTAGCTGTGGTGGCATGCACTCACTGTTGCGGGTCGACGGAAGCCGTTTCGTAGTGATGCGAGTTGGCCGCGTTGTAGTTGGACTCGTTGTCCCTCTGGCCGACATACTGGTACACGTTGCCCTGGAACTGCCGCCGGAGCGTGTTTTCACTGCCGGCACCGGGTGCCATTATGTTCTGCAGCGGTATCGTTTCGGTGGCCACGGCGGGCGGCTGGCCGGAGCCGTTGTTGTTGCTGTTAACTACCATCACCGCGGCCGCGTTGGACCTGTTGTGCTGGTGGTACCGGCCGTTCAGCTGCCGGTGACGTTTGCGGCGGTCCGCGTCTTGCCGCACACGGCATTGGACGGCCATCAGGAACGCGCTGACCGGCAGCAGCAGACCGCCGATGTAAAGGAACCTCGGGTCTTGGATCGTCACGATGGCCGCCATGATCAACAGGAAGCCCACCGTGATGCCCGAAAAATAAAATACCTGCGAAGGAAAAATCAGTGGTCATTATTATTATAATTACAATATAAAAGTGAATTTCGGTGATCCTGGTGCGCGCGAGGATTCACGGTCGTATTCGGCCTGTACATAAGAATAGAACAACGAGAACCACTTCTAATACTTGAAACCTTTAGCTATAGTCGTCCAATAAATGTATTCAATATGGCAGTGTATGTGTAGTAAAAAGTTAAGTAGTGAACTGACCTTTATATTAACTCTACCTATATCGAAAAAATATACATAAAATATTATTGTTAACGGTCCCAGCTGTTAAAGTGATTAATTGTTCAGAAAAAATACCCTATTAAATTATTTGTTGTCCTTATATATATACAGATAAATCAACAGATTTATATGAACTAATGATCATTTTTCCAATACTATTGCGAATCATATGCAAATGAATAACATAATAATGTCTTACTATTACTCATTAACTATTTTACTTGTGATTTATTATTTACTTTGCCAACTATTGATGTCATTATTTAATCACGATCAATAGTTGGCATGTGTACAGGAGAATATAATTGCTTAATAGATAAAGACGATAACCGAATAAATTAAAATTACTACAAGACATTAATATACAGTCAGTATAAGTCCACAAGATTAAAAGATATATAAAATATAATGAAATCGTACAAGAATTTAATGTACACACATTTAATTAAATTAATTGCGAATACCAGTAGGAAAAATCAGATTTTGGTTGTTCTCGTTTTTGACTACTTAATGCATTTTTTATATAAAACAGCGTTGGTGTAATTGATCGGAAATACATATTTTTCTAATCACAAGAAATGCTTACACGTTAGTAACGAGTTAATTTTAGAAAACTAATACACTCTATATTTATTACTCCATTTATGATGTGACTGGGTTCCAAATTACAAAATAATACTTCAGTATCAAATTTAGATCAGATATTGACACATTAAACAACGAATTCAGTATGCGTTGAAAGTTACCGAACTGCCGACTAATAATCGCTAAATAACTAAGTACCCAAAATCCTAATAAAAAATAAAACTTTGAATATTATTTATAAAACTCAAATAGACGTGCTACGCAGTACAATAACTCCACAAAGGGGAAATAAAAGTTCATTGAAAATAATCACGAGTGGTGGCACTAAAATGTTGAGTTAATATTGGAATTCCTAAACTTTAGGGTGTTATCTGTACTGGGAAGGAGAGTGTAACAAACCGTTTTGCATCGTTATGAAATAATATTATACAGCGTACATGTTTTGCAAATAAAACGCATTCCGATTAAAAGTTTACATTTATATGCGTGTATAATTTATAATGTGTGTGTACACGACTTACCAATAAACAGAAATGGCAAAAGTTTTCGAACCTCGGACAGTGGCCGCCGCAAGCGTCGACGGCCACGTCGCACGAGGGCAGCAACAGAGGCATAGCCCCGGAGGATTGCTGCTGGTGATGTCGAAGCACCAAGCCACCGCCGACCGTGGCCGACGTCGGCAGCCCGGCGGTCTGAGGTCTGACGGCCACGGCCGCGTTCTGCGGAGGCAACGGCGGCAAGTATTGCGTGGCCGCGTTCATGACCGGCTGCTGGTGATGGACGACCGAAGACGACGACGGGTCCGACGGCCAGGCTACCGCGGTCATTTGCGGCCGGTGGTTCTGCTGCTGCTGCTGGTGATGATGCAGCTGATGTTGCGATTGGTGGTGCAACTGTTGCGGCGACTGTTGGTTGTACTTGATGCCGGCCGTGGTCACCGACGACAGGGCGTCCGGGTCGGTAGTGGCTCCGCCGCCGCCGCCGCCACTATTCTTGTGCAGTGTGCGAGCCTGTCGGTGACTGTTGTACACCCGATGATGTTTGGCCCGACGGTTGGTCGTGTACGTCCGCTCGTTCGAACTGTTCGATGACGACCCTCCGGCAACCGGAGAATGTCTGTCCGCGCTCCAAGCATTTCTGTTATATATAAAAAAAAAAAAAAACATACAATTTAGGTGTTAATGCTGTCGTTGCAATTTTATAATTTATAATCGAATTGTTAACATAATCTAACCTAACAATGTTCATTAACTCCTGGGACACTCTGTTTATGTACCAAACACTGTCGCTGCCATCGTACAATTTCATACGTTTACACACATAGAGTGTATAACAATTGATACAACTCAAGTCATTCAATTATAATGTTTATATTTTAAAATAAAAGTCTATGTTACATTTCGCACACATTGCACACTTATAACACACAAATTGGACCACGTCAACGACAATTATAGTTTGCCTAAACGATTAACGAAACAAAAACTTTATATTTTGGAACTAACTCGAAATTCAAAAGGGAAACGAGACATGACACTCCATTATCTTTTATTTAACCATTTATTTGATTTTTATAAAATAATACTTGGCTCTAATATATTTTTCAAAGACTCTTTTGTCTCCCAATTCACATTTTATTGTACTAACATATTTCTTATATTAATATATGTATATTAATATACCACTTCACCAAATTCCGAGGGATTTCCCCCTATTTCCTACTCCACCATCGAATATTCCTTACGAATAGGGTTGTTATATAGATTTTCGCTAAGGTTTTTTTTTTAATTTATGAAAAACTTTTGCAAGAGGCTAAACGCAATAAAATAATAAGGAATTCTTTGCTTATTGTCTGCCAATATAATGACTAAGTCCGACAAGATTGTCCGCACTATATTAAAAACGATGAATTTTAATATACTATAATCTATTAATTTTACTATTGTTATTATACCCGGTACGTGACGAATTTTAGTCAGAGTAGTATTCGAAACTGCCTCGGGGAAATAGTAGTGAAGAACTAGATATGTATGAAAAGAAAAACCTTCGTCAATTTTTAGATCGTTCACATAACATATCCTTACTATTGTTGGAGTGTACACCAAAACTCATCGTCTCCTACTCCAATCGATTCACATATGAAAAAAAGTGAACGTCGAGGTTATTTGTCGTTCACTCGTCCTATCATAAAAGAAATGCCGCACACAGACAATCAAGTAAATTTATGGAACGAGCGATAAATATAGTACAAGTCTCTGGGTCAGTGTTTTTACTTTTTGGTATTTTATAATATACAATATATTATTTTGATACTATTTAAAAAGTACTTAATTCTTTTAGGAGCGAATACATTTAATGATATTCTTTACATAATGCTCATACAAGTTCAAAACGAAAAATAACTTATCTAAGATGAAAATTAACATTTTTCTTGGAAATCTTTAGACAATCTACCATCAGTGAAATTCAACACTTTGTCGTTCCACTGTTTCGAGTATTGGTAGGATATATCTATAGCTGCAAGAATAATGACTGGGAGAAATTATATCTCTGATTAAAGTCTAAACACATATATAATATACAACTAATCACTCAACAGTTTTATCTTATAGATAAGTCCGAATAATAGATGACCAAATATATTATTTAACTTGATAATATATAACGTTCTAATGGATAAATGGTAGCAAATGCGGATTGTATTCAAATCAACAATTGCGGTTATTCTAACATCTACATGTATCTTTAGTAGATATATTTTTGAAGATTTTTATATAATTTTAAATACAACAAATACTTCGACCATTTCGAATGTAAGGTTCATTCGAAACATAGTAATTTACCTGGGCAGCGAGTGGTGGTGATAATTGTTTGACGGAGGTCTAGATCCGATGATGTTGGGCTGTGGTTGCTGAACGCTGTAAAATTGCTGTTGCAACTGTGACTGTTGCTGCTGCTGGTAGTGGTGATGAGCACGGCCGTTGTACGTATTGTTGCCGTGCACCGGCGGTGGCGGCTTAGTGTAGACGCCCGCCGGCGGTTCCGGACCGTATTGTTTAGTGCGTCCATGCCTTGACATGGCGCATCAACATGTCGCCGTAGCTCGACCGTCGTCGTTGTCGTATGCCGTCGTCATTCGCATGCCTGTGGAAAAAAAAATCCTCGTTGAATTGTAATCGATTTTATAAACGGGCACGAGCGATAATATTATAATAAAGACTCTACAGTATTTATTATTTATTACAAAATACTGATAAGAATAGGAAAATCAGGTATACATTAGTTGTAAGTATCGTTTTAAGTATTTTAAGATCCATGGTTTTAAGTAATAGTAGGATTTCCATTCGAAAATATCATATACTTTAGACTTTTAATTTTTAGTAAATATTTTTGCAGGTTTGTTGCTGTTTATCGATGATATCTAGGACTCGGAAGTTAATACACTATAAAGGATAACAATTTATTGCATTATTATAGTAAAAAATAACAAAAATTGTATTATTACGGTAAAAAATACCCAAAGTTGGGCTTAAAAGTTGTCATGAACTTTTTTATTTATCAACATAACAAAAAAATAAAAATAAAAATAAAACTTAGAAGTATTTTTTGTTAAAATTACCATACTACAAATGTGAGTTATTATATAAAATATCTCAAAATAAAAATTCAAATTTATATTGAAATATTGGTTTTAGTCTGATTTTCCAATAGTCTACAAATAAAATTATCAACATTTCAAAACATTTTATTATAATAATTTTTGTTTTATTTTTTAATACACATTCGTATGCCTATCTTAATGATTTCTTTAAGTTCTCTAACTCGAAAAAATTTCGATTTGAGGATATGTTGGGTAACTCGTGTATCATCTTATCAAATAACATTTCGACCACTGCCATCACAATCGATTAAAAAAACTAAAATTAATCATAAATTATTATTTTTATTATTATTATTATTCTGACAAATATTAATAACTGAGTTGATTCCAGATCGTTATTTTATTTCTTACTTAAAAAAAATAAAAAAATAAATCATGTGAATAATATTATATATCTAAAATTGTATTATATATAAAGAAAATCAATAAAATTATAATCAAATTAAAAAAAAAATGGCAAAAGTTGCATAGAATTAACCTTAAATATCTGATTTTAATTCTTACTTTCATGGAATGAATTTATAACCTACTTAACAATAAATCCGAAAACTAGAAAAATGTTGCAAAGGCAACAACTTTCAAGGTCCACTGATATCCAATAAATTTAAATTATTTTTTGTTATTTATGAATCTCATATTTTAAATTAAATTGAAGAAAATATTTTATAGCAAAAAGAAAAATTCCCATATTTTCATTTCATTTTTAAAAATGTAACATTATTATAAGTAATTATTTATGAATTAATAAGTATTTTTCTTCTATTACTTATAAGTTATAAGTAATGGAAGAAAAATACTAATCTTCAATCTTTTTTTTTTTTTTGCTATTTTTCATGATTGGAACATGTTTATTTTAAAAAAAAAATGTAGGTCGTTTAATAGTGCATATTTTATTTATTTTTAGTATTAAAATGCAAGTGATAACATTATAATAATTATAAACTTATGTAGGATCAACCGTCAAAAGAACCAATACTTATTGATTTGAGTTAAATTTTTTTTATACTTTTAAATGCCGGTACATGTTATTATTTTATTATTTCATAGATATTTAGTATAGTTTTCATAAAGCAATGACGAGTCCGTACTATTTTGGATACTTCTCACGGACGAGTTAAGTCTATGTACAGTGACCAGCTTATCAATAATATAATAAATACAGTAGAACTTTTGTTTTTAAATCAATATCGATAGTTATATAATTGTTATGATGATGCTTTATATGGTTAAATTATTTTATCACCAAAAATAAAAAATGTGCCTAAATACAAAATTTTTTTTTATATATACTTTATACGAAGATGAAGCACACCGTATCAATCAAATCAATAAAGAGAATACGCGTACATAATAAAAATTGATGAATACTTTTTTTCCATGTAATATTCTGTTATGTCGTCAATTATTATTTTACACTATGTATATACGTCGGTTACAATGCCGCAAAAGATTATGCATTTCAATACTATAAAACACTAAATAATTAATGTTTTCAATAATTCATGAAAATGGGTATGGGCTTATTACATATTTAGGTAGCATTTTTGAGTATATTAAGTTTTTGCTTATAAACTGCGGGCTTTGCAATTATTCTATATTTCTATCGGTCAATTAAATTAATAACAAAAAATAATGAGTTTAAAGATTTACATGGTATTATATCCTAATTTATAGAATGCTATTTCAGAAAGCTCTAATGTTATATTATAAATATTTACGAATAACTTTACAGTTTAATAATATAAAATACAAACTATTGATAAGAGTGTATGCAGCAGCGGCTTATACTAGGTTAATATAAGATGAAAATTACAATTTATTGTTTGAAATGAGGTATTATACAGAGATAATAAAGAGTGTAATTATAATGTTTGATCATTTTCAGAAACAACCGTCATTGTTTAAATAGATGAGTAATATCAAGAAAAATAAATATTTATACAAAGAAATATTATAAACAAAAAAAAAATGCAATAATATATGGATATCATTATGTTCAAAAATCAATTTTGAGCTATTTAAAATACATTTTATAATGTAGATGTAATGTTTCCCAATATTATTTTATAGTGGTTTTTCAGGAAAATTGAATTACTTGTTCGAAGTACTGTATTTTTTCGTTGCTTAATTATTGATGAAATTACAATTAATAAATACTCACACAAGACAAAATATTACAACAGTAGTACGTCTTTGGTTAAGTCGAAGTTAAAAATGGTTAAATAATATTTTATATTTAAAATAGAAAAATGTATCTGACGTTTTAAGTGAAGGAAGCTGAAGTTTCAGTAGGCTCTTCATGGTAAAAACAACGTACACTAACTATTGATATTTTGTACTGTAATAAGTTAAAAAAAAAATTCTTAAATTAATTACTATTATAACCACTAACTCATTATGTCAGAAATATAAGGTTTTACAAAAACCATTTACTAATATTAAGTCAAACAGTAGCGCGTCGTTTTTATTACTTCACGGGCGTGGTGTACACCACAATTTGGAACAGCTGAGTTTGCAGCCACCATTTGATGAAGACTCTACAGTACAAGATATCTAGGTTGTTCACTTTCTATTGTTTTTTGTATTAGAGTTAAAACTAAAAGCATTTTATTTACTCATGCTATTTACAAAAATATTAAAATATCATAATTCATTAAACATTACATTACATAATAATTCATCATCGTTGCTCAATATAATGTGAGCAAGAGAACAAAAATACTCTTTCTTCGTCATAGATCCATACATTTATAACTTTTAAGTATGTGACATACAAAAAAAGATCGAGGAGTGACTATGAGCATATGCGACACACCCTAACCACACACGCATATACACCTATATACATATGGCTTAAAATCATTAATTGTTAATTGGATGCATATATAAGAATATTATTTTAATTAAATTTATTTTTGATTGTAGATGATAAGGGTATAATGTTAAAAACAAGTAAAAACTAAAGCCCATCATTAAATTTGAGTACAAGGAAGTTACACGTATTTATCACTCATTGCGTACACTAGTTGATTCCTTATAAATAATAAAGGCGAATAGACTATAGGTAAAAATAAACAATACGTATAAGGCAGCGGTTCCCAAACTGTGCACCGCGGTGCCCTAGGGGAACTGCGAGTAATTTCTAAGGGCACCGCGGTCTACGGCTCATAACATATACATTTTTTTCATTTGTAATATTTTTATATTAATAATTATTATCATAATAACAATAATTTTTTACTAACTAATTTTTTTTTAAGTTTAAAAATGCATTAATTTTGTAATTATTTTAGCTGTGTACTCAGATTAGTATGCTTAGATTATATAAGGTTTAATTAAATAAATAAAATCGGCTATCAATGAGTATTTGTTTTCTTGTTCTGTCTTTCATATTATTCACAGGGCACCGCGGAAAAAAACAGTTTGGGAACCGCTAGTATTAGAGTAAAATATATTATTTGCAAATATATTGCACAGTTTTTGTCATAGTTTTGAGGTCAGTTACATATCCCAAAACAATTTATTTGAATTTGACAGACTTGTGTATATTTATAGTCAACTCTTCTAAATAAGATTGTTGACTAAATTTGTTTTTATAGGTTCAAAAAAAAAAAACCTGTTATAGGTTTTCCTAAGCAAAGAAATAAAAATCAAATATTCTCCATCTTACAGAAACTCATAGAGCACTAATACAGTTATAGCTTCATTCGACGAGAGTGTACATTATAACATGTTTTTATCGCGTGAACCATTTATCTCGTTTGTAATAATAATGAATAGGAATAAAAATAATGCATCGCGGAAAGCCATTATAAAAATACAAAGACGACCGCACAGCATTATAATTGTAGATAATAATTTCCGGTTTTAAATAACAAGACCCGATCTCGGCACTGACGATTAAAGAATTGGCTTACAAAACATTATAAATTTATAAAAACTTTTTGCAGCTTTGCACGTTTATTGTTTGCGATAGCTTCATCAAAAAAAAGCCACATGACCGATAGCGAATAGGAGTTGAACATCAAAATGTATTTCTATACCATACAAACAGTACAAAATGAATACTGTTTTTCTTTATTTGCAAAATAAATATGAGTAGAGTTCATAATATGAGTTAAGTACAGTTTTGAGTTTTGTTTTGTTTTTTTTTTTTTTTACTATAATTGCAACTTACAAATAAAGTTACGTTTCTTAAAAAAATCTAGCGTTTACAAAAAATACGGATACGTAATCGATAGCTACTGCACACTATACGTCCCTATATATTTACCCTATGCGACTATACATACGATGCATATTATTTTTCAGTATTCTTCGCGCGCGCGAGCACACACATACACACACAATACTAATATAACAATAACGTAATATTAATTACAGTTGAAAACCACCTGCCCACCATCAAGGGGGAAAAAATTCGAGTTTTCTCGTTTAACGATGCGTTCTAACAACAATCGTTATGCGACGCACGCACGTACTCAAAAGTAATATAATATTATATATACCTATTCGGAATGAATAAATTAAAGGCAAACGCGGGTGATGTACAGAGGCGAATATAAACTCGTACTTACATTTCATGGGCCGGGATACGAAGGTCACACGGAAGGGAGCCTAAGAAACGAAATCACGGGAATTCCGTAATCCAAAAGGAAAAATTATCGTCTAACGAGGAGTAAAACTTACTTCTAATATTGGGAATTTTAAAAAATAAATGTTATCGTGCAATTTACATGATGTTTACACTCTACCACGGCTTAAACGCAGCAGATCGACTGATGCTGTGTGACCGGTGCCTAATACAACTAAACAGTATATAAGGTACATACGTCGGGTGTAGGTACCTCGGCTGCACGGATCGGAAAGTGCCCCGGAGAGCCGAAAAAAAACCGGTTGTCCTGCGAGCGCAGACCTATAATTTATCAATCCTCACATGTTCCCTTAACTAGACTACACGAACGCGCACATGAGAGACGATCGCGCCGCGGCCGCCGACCGGTAGAAGAGGAGTGGGCGGCGGCGGCAGTTATAATATTATGGAAAGAACAAGGACCGGCTAACGAGCATCCAATGCAAACAATCTGTGAGTGTGTGTGTGTGTGTACAATAATATACATATGGATTTTTTTCTTTTAAAATTTTCTTATACATTTATAATACTAGTATATACGTAAAATTCATACTCTGGTTCACCAAGACTAGAATTACAACTAAAGTAGCTAGTAGGTACACACAATTATATACTGGAACTATTTTCTCCGGTGTTGTTTTTGTATTTGTCTACTACAGAGTACACGAATAATATTTAAATCGATTGTAATAAAAAATATTAAAAAAATACGACGATCGTTTCATCAATGCCGCCATAGGCAGTTATAAAGCGCCGCCGGCGAATTATATGGTAATCACCTCATCGTCGTGTTATTCCAGGATGCATATAGTAATTCATACAACCACATACAACTAGTTAGCGAAACTATAATGTTATTATTAATGTTGTGAGTATGCGCAACGACAATACACACAGAAGAACAACTTGTAGAAATGTGTAGTAATATTAATACGATTCGGGAAAAGGCAAATAAAACCTGATGACTATAATTGTATATTTGGATCGTTTAAAAAAATAAACAATTTATACCCACGAGAAATCGTTTTGAAAAATGTTCAAAACCAAACGTAAAACGAGATTCTACTTTTATGGGTCGTACACGACCAAATACACGACGGACAATAATTATTATTGTTCAAGATACATTATTATCGTTTGAACCTCTCCAATATTCCAAAATTAACAGCTGCACGTAGTAGTTTGAGCATAAAAACCGAGAAAAAAACTGTTAAGAAAAAAAATAAGATAAAAGATAATTCATGTTTTACTAAACAAACAAATTGAGATAAAGGTTGTTGTACAATTCATAGATTATGTGAAAAAGTGGTACTGGTTGAAAAAAAAAAACTCTTTAACTAAAATATGTTGTTCAATTGATGCCATACCATTTCAATAAACAATTATATGTAACCCTGTATGTCGTTTATCTAAGTTATAATAATAATTTAATTAGCGATAAAAATTTAAACATATTTTACGTGAAATTATGTAAAACACATAGTTTTAAATATTTATATATAATGAACATTCGAACAGTAAATAACAAATAAATAGAAGTATTAAAATACGTAAAAACGTTTTATTTCTATGTAAATTAATATAAGCACGTTAGATTTCCATCTAAGACAATTAAATACTTTAAATACTTTTATTAAAATGAGAAAATAAATTGTTTGAATGTTAATATACCAATCCATTATAACTTAAGTTTTTAAAACAAGATAAACAAATAAATTTTTCATACATTTAACATGTAAATTTACATGCACCTACGTATTAAAAATACATACAAAAAATATCTAAGCTCATCATATTATGACTTATACTTATAAATTTAAAAGTACGCATATATTAACTATACCCTTGACTATACCTAATACAAAACTTGCAAGTAAAGAAAAATACTAAATTAAATTTAGAATTGAAAAATGACCAACTAAAATGTACTAATCAAGTAAAGGCGTAAAACAATCTTATATTAATACATAAACTAGGGTTGATAATATACGCGTATAGAACGTTAAATATACGTTATAAGTATAATATTCAACATATAAAACATACAATATGTTTTGTTTATGAAATTTACTCTTAAAAAATTAAAAATACTTACTATTTCAGATATTAAGTTTGGGTTTTAATTTTAATACATAGAAAAATATATTTGGTGAAAAAATTGTACATGCATGTTATATATAAACAGGGTTGGTAATATCTGCTGGGCGTATAATATCTCACAAATAATATGTACAAAACGTTTAAAATTACTAAAACGTAAAATATGTTTTGTTTTTGAAATTCATTCTTAGAAAATTTTAAATACTTTATCTCAGATATTAAGATTTTTATTTTATACTTGATAAAAATATATTAGGTAGTTAAAAATGATGTACTTATGTTAAATTAGTTACAAAAAAATCTTTTTGTTCGCAATTTTCTTTTTTCATTTTTTCTAATTTAGAAATATAAGATAATAAAAAAATTGCTTTAGGTACAGGATATAATACATAAACTATTACATTGATATAAAATAAAATTTAAATGTTGCCAAAAATATTTAAAATTGTATAAATATCACACTTACAATAAATTAACATAAATATGTCAACGACAAGATAATGATAATTATTAATAAATTCACCCTTGTTTATTTATAATTTATATTTTCTTTTTTTATAGTTAGTGTAAATTATAAATGTATTGTTTATATATTTGTTTATAAATGATTTTATTTGTATACGGTCAAAAACGTATAGGTATAATTTATGTGATATATACTATACGTCTTATAAGTACGGATAATATATATTTTATACTACACCGTATTATATGTTTCAACCCTGATATTAACCATTATTATAAACACAGAAACTAAACAGCATCGTGTATTAGTATCTTTATGATCCATTTACCATTATATTAATTTTACAAAGTTTAATATAATTTAATAAAAAATTACATAATGCAATACATATACGAGTATAATCATAAACTAGTATAAATCAGTCAACTTGCTAAATAAATAAATAATTTGTAAGACGGTAAAATGTATGAATTTAATAAGTCAACAAGCAAAAATATGATTTTATATCAAAACAGAAGAATACAAAAATGTTAAAATATCATAGGTTATTTTTCGACCAAATTTATTACCATATTAAGAAAACCAGAAATTTCTCGATGAGCCAATTTTTATTTTAGTTAAATAAAATCAGAGTTATGAAAAAAGGAAAAAAATGAATTTAGAAAATCTATACAAAAACCAAACATTGGAAAATATCTCTAGGCAAAACGAATGGAATTTGCTGGCATGAGTGGGTGAAAAGTCTCATAGAAGCTTGATTTATAATGCATTGATAAAGAACTGGAAAAAAGCAATCAAGAGGAACCCTATCAATTGTGGATGAACAGTGTTAATCACTATTAAGGATGCAAAGGAAGTGGACAATAGGATTATAATAGAAGCAGCAAGAAATTGAAACAGCTGGAAAGACTTGGTAGAAGGATGTAGAAGATCTTAAAGGCCTATAAAACACTAAAAAAAAAAGATCAGACCAAAGACAAACTGAAAAATGTTGAAAGTCCACTTTTACATCCATTACTTTTAATCACAACGATTCATTTGCATGTATTTTATTCATATCAAAATAATGTGATAGTTAATACAAGATTATGTATTTCATTTTCAAACATTATTTTAGTTATTTGTTTTTATTCGAAATTCAATTAATAAAAAAAAAACACTCCTAATATTGTACAGCTTACTAAATTAAATTCCCTCTTTTTATGCATGATTATGATTTATTATGAGCAATGACCGGTAGACTAGCAATACAGACAACAATTTTACTTTGTTACTAAGGAGCCATATAGCAGTTTAATATACTTACGTATTATAAGTATATATATATATTATATACATGCATGATGACTACACTAATTGATAAACAGTTTTCTTTAACAGCAATTAATAAACTTATTCAATGTTATTTTTATTTTATTTTTTAACATGTCTTCTGAATTTATAGTTATGTATTCTACTAATAAGACGTAATAATTAAAAAATACACAAGTGTAGAAAGAATAATAGAAGAGTAATTTTTTCACACTATGTTTTAAAAAAGTGATTATAACACATTACTATTAAAACTAGAATTGAAATTTTCTCGTTAGACGCATTTTTTAACAAAATGTTAATTTTTCTTATAATTATATTAACTGACGATCTTGTGATAAAAATTCATAATTAGTTGTCGGTATTACGATCGCATTATCAATTTTAAAATTTTTGTACGAGATAGTTTGATGAAGAATATAACATGTATTATAAATGTATACATACATATATACTCGTATTATGAATTATAATGTATTTGTATGTCGTAAGGACACATCAGACAATTTGATTGATTTCAAAGGGAAACTGCCGCCACCGTTCAGACACCAACACGGTTGCGTGTCATGTTGGAGTCAATCCTTTTTTTAACACGATTAGGTTTGATCACATCAGCAACAACTATATATACTGCAGATAATAAAATATAACTATACCTATACATATGAATTCGACATGGCTAATGAATGATTCGAACATTGTATGTACGGGGCCATATTATACAATACGTAATAATAATATACGAACGAAATGAAACACAGTTCTTAGAATCAGAAGACTTAAACGATCACGTGATAGTAGTTACCATCGTTGTAGAAAGGAATTTATATCCATACCGAAAACTTCATGCCAAAACATCTGGAAAGGTGTCCCCATTTAATACACGACTAACGTACATACAGGGTGAACTTGTGTAGAAGGGTCGACGCCAACTGCGATTTCTTTTTGTCCTCATGTTTATTCCAGTTAACTCTCCTCCACGAAACGTATTCGTTGTACAATACAATAACACACGACGTAGACACAAAGACTTGTACAGTCCCAGAAAATATTTAACACGCACGAATAATGTACATGTGTGTGAGTGTCTTTTGTAAAAACAGACACACACACATATAAAAGATTTATATAATGTAAGAATTCGATTCCATGACAACAGAGGGTAAAAATAAGTGAGGCGACGGTTGCCGAGTAGACAAAAAAAAATTCAATTCTTTATCATTTTTTCAGGGATGTACAAAATAATTAATAAATATTATATCCTCACTCGATTAATAGGGAAACTGATAAATAGGTACACTATTGGTTGAAAACCCCCCAATTATATCTGAAAACATCAAATTATTTCATCTCAGAAATCTCTGTAATTAGAAATATGTCCGTGATACAGAAAAATAAATATATACTCGAATGTTTTAATACATATATTAGTTTGATTTATCAGTTAGTTACCAGTATACATAAAAAGCATACAAATAAACGATAAGTATAATATTGATTACCTATAATATGCAGTAATTGTTATTTTATAATGTAAATAAATATAATACCTAAATATAATATATCAATTCTTGTATAAATTGGTAATTTGTAATAAGAACTGATGAAAGAGAAACACATGTGTTGATTACAATTTATTATGGACCATCTCCAATGATTAGCTTTTTCTGTGATGTTTGTTATCGATATATTCCCGGAATACCCCCTTGCCCAGACCATAAATAACCTAGTTCGGTAAATAATACTCTTACCTGGTGACCAGTACATCCAGAGTTAAATCTATCGTACTTACGAGTTAACGGTGACAATTATTATTCTAATCATCGATTTAAGTAAATGAAAATATGTATATATAGTATGATGTCAAGCAGAATTCGGGGAAAATTCATTCAAATATACAAAAAACGTACGTTATGCGGTTCATCAAGAGCATATAAAAACGATATATAAAAACAATGATAAGGAACAGTCGATTATTTTTTAAATACAGAGGTTAGAGTTCAAAAAATTCTCAAGTCAACATTATATAATATACCTTCGTCCAGAAATCAATTTTATATTAAAGAATAATTAGTTTATTTATTTATTACATATTACGTACGAATTACCAACACTCAACACAAAAACATTGATTAAATTCATTTTTACTATTCGTAGTGATCGAAGTGCTAACGATGTAGATAAATAATATATTTTATTATTATTATAGAGTAATAAATACAGACAAATAATTTCATTTTGTAATAATATACATTTAAGTAAACTATTCCTTGACAAACATCAACATATTTGTATGGAAATATTTTAACGAAGCGGTTATTTTGGATTTAATTATATATTGCTAGGTAATTGGACTATAAAATTAAACCTAATTACCCGGTTTTTTTAGGGAATAATTTGTGCTTCTTACTAAAAAAAAATTAAACTTATGTGATTCATGTTTAATGAATAATGTAAAGATTTTAATATTAAGAATGTACCAATCTCACTAATATTAAGCCATTTGGAGCACGTATCTATAATAAATCCATGAATAAATCGCAAAGCATACAATTGAAACAGGAAAAAAATAAAACTAAAAAATAAATTCGTCCAAGATTCAGACGAAAATTATATTATTTATTATCATTGTAATTAGTCACTTAAACAATATATTAAGGTGTTTTTGTTAGGAGAGGGGGAGGGGTTCAACTTTTGTAAGATACCTACTTGAATGGTGTTAACAACGACAGCGGCGACGGTTTTAAATGTCGATGAATTTGTGTAATGCACGTACGCGACGAGGGCGAATGAATAATTCATAAATTCAAAACGTTATTATAATAGTTATACTGTGTACCATCGTTGTATATATTATTATTATTATTTACTCACACGGGACGTACAATAATAGTGACTAGAGAGTTGAGACCATTATTATACATGGGGACACGACATGGGGACACGACATGGGGACATAATGCTGATGACGGGCGGCTCGATGGAGTATTCGGAAAAACGAATAAGACGACGAATGGTCACATTGTTCGCGGAAAAATTTATTTAGTGTGGCTTAAATCGATGTACACTGATCGGACGCAGTTCGCGAAGTTTGGACCCGGTTTAATGGTGAAATCGCAAACGTATACTGAGACCATGATATTATCAAGACCATGGATTCTGCGTAACACGCTAAAATTATATTATGCGATAATATGTACGTAGGTCGTGTAGACGGATTTTCTCGATTCGAAAAATGATTAATGAGGTCGGCTGTGCGTAACCGATTAACGAGTCCGTTGTTTTCGGCACCTCGTGCACGCACGAAGAACGCGCCGAATGGGGGAGAGGGAGGGTGGTTCAACAGTTGGTATTATTATTATAATTATTATTTTAATCGAATATTTTCCGCTGCTGTTGCGAAGTCGAGTCGCGCAAGTCGATAGACGAAAAACGGCAACCCAGGCGTTTTCGAACGTTTTTTCCAGGGGATCGAACGTGTTGATACTTTATGCGTGGTGAGTTCAGGGCCCCCGGGGAGGTAACCGAACCGGATACTTCAATACGAAAGCAAGACACGACAGACGTATAACACAACGGTGCACGTCCGGATTACAACGATAGTGTTAGCACCTGGACGGGCAAGAATGCGATTCCGGGAAAAATACGAATGAACGTTTTTCGATGGCACTTCGAACGCGTCTATAGCGTGGCTTTCTTACCCGATGGAAGTCTTGTCACAACTCGTTGTCATCAGCCGTCACTTTTCCGGGCCGTAGAGTCGATTCGGAAACAATGGCACGAACACGACCGTTCAGACGAGAAAACGCGGAAACGACCGACACGCGCTTCCGTGGAATCGACGGGAAAAAAGAAAAAAAATCACCGAAACGCGAGCACGCCACACTAGTATACACAGACATACACACTGACGGAAAAGCGGCGCACGACGTTGGATTGCGGTCGTGGTCGTGGTCGACCGGCCGGCGAGATACGTGTGATGCGGTGCGGACGAGATTGGAATTCGGCGGTCTCACTCGTAGTCGGACGGACGGCGCACGCACGCGCAATCCGGTACCCCGCGTGAACAACATGCCGCCCACCCCGCTACCATTGCGTCTTTGTGCGCGCGTTAACGGACGGGTAGGCGGGCGGCGGTGCGTTCGGCACGTCGACTCGTCGTGAAACGGCGGAGGGGACCATGACTGGCCACCGGTAGCGATAAGAGGTGGTGATGAGAGAGGACGAGAGGGGGCTCGCGCCCGCACGCACATCGCTTCGTCTTTTACATCACCTCGACGTCCTAATAATAATAATAATAATAATAATAATATGCTCTCGGGTACGCACGTCGTGTTCACCCAGAGGCCGTCGCTAACAGGTGGGTAACAATAACACAACGTATATTTTACGTACAGTGCAAAAGCCCCTTCTGCTCGGCATCAGTCCCCTCTCCGAGACCGCATTTTCAGGTTTCGTGACGTACCGGCAGAAGATGTTGAGGATCTTTTCAAAAAAAAAAAATTAAATTCGGTCTCCAACGAGAGTACGCTTCGGTACCCGTTTATCTTCTCCTCTCCTGCACTGTTTACCAATCGACCGATTTAGTAAAATGTATAATTACAATTGTTCCGTCGAAACGGCTGCGCTACCGCCGTTGCTACCCTTAGTTTGAGCAAACATCATAAAGACGCCGCCCGACCACCGCGTTATAATATATCGTTTCCGGCTACGCAAACACATAACTGTTCATGGGAGATGTATTATTTTTTTTTTGTTATTTTTACCGTCGCACTTACTGCACGTAGTTAATAAGACGCGGCCCGATCAAGTATGTACACACACGTTTGCTCGTTTAAATTATAAATTTATTGGAATCGATTTATCTCGCTTCGCGCTGTCTCGATATTGCGCGTGTCCTTACGACCCGCAGGGAAAAACTTAATAAGTAGGCGGACGCATTCAATTAACGCACTCTTAGTCAAAGCTAATTGATATTTATTGACCCATGTTCGGCCATAACGGTATGACGCTTCTACGAGTTCCACATAGTAAAATAGTATTTTTTGCACTCGTTGCAGAATACATAAACACGCACATATAGGAAGTTATATTTGATTTTTAGTACTGTTATTCTGTGTCACGTGTTTCATTTAGTTTCCTCAAAAATAATAAATAATTACCACCGTTTTAACACCGTTACGTTATACGTTATAAAATATGGTTTTTTGGAGCACTTTCAATTTATTTTTTATACAGTCGACTGTTAAAAATAAAATAAAGATAATATCAAAGAATGTTATTAATGTGCAAAATTATAATATTTTTATGTCGTGTTAACCCTTAGTTATTTTATGACCACCATGATGCAACAGTTTTGTTGTTACTTCTGTGTTACATTGTATATAATATACGGTACGTAAGTAATACAACCTTACAAAAACGTATAATCAATATTGCATTTTTAAGAATGAAAATATTTGTAATGATTGATGCTCAAAAACCATATAATTATTCTTTTTGTTAATCAAAATATGAACAATTTTAAGAAAATCATATTGAGATTTATAACAGACAAATATAATAATTAAATATACTATAATATAATTTAATTTATCTATATTATATATTATACATAGGTACAGAGTGTGATCAAATGATTTTAATCTAGCAGGGAGGTTGATATTTTTTTATATTTTAAACATTTTATGATCATTGAAAACATCATTTTTAAGTATAAGACCATTTATTGTAACCACGTCTGTATGTAATCCTATATCTGTATTACAATGTAATTATCATTATTTGTAAAAAAAAATATAACGTGTTTTATCGATTAACAATGTAATATTTAATTTTAATAATTATATTATTGACTATATAAATATAGATATATTGCAATGTTAATTATGATACAAATAATTTGAAATACTTAGCGCAGTAAATTATAATCTACATTATTTATGGAATATATACATATATTTATGTATCTAAGTATCTAATTTAGATTTTATATAGTCTATAACACTACAATAGATATTAAACAATATTGAAAAGACATCGGTTTCGAACAACCCGAAGTTCAACTATATTATAGAAAACGAAGAGCTGTATTTTAATGAAGTGTCATTTTTTGAAATTTATATAACAATTTTATTTGTTGATCGTTATTTTTTATTTCCATTTGATTGATATTCCCTGTTGTACGTATCTACGCTTAAATTGCAGTATCTTGGTCAAGAACGGATAGGTTGGTTCGCAAATATCGTTGTAAATGTGCGTACATGTGATTGATTGACGGTTGGTAGATAATAATACTTGGAGACATAGTTATAAGTAAAAACGGTGATAAGTGCGTTACACGAAAGCAGCTCTCCGAGGAGAAATAAGGGTGTGTTATTATAGTTATTGTGTGTCGCCAACGTTAAGAAAAGGCCCTCGTCACGTCTGCAATTATCGTCGTTCTCAGGTTTTGTACATCATATATTATAGTGGAGTTCACATTATTATAACCTCTACCTACGTCGTATAACAACAAAACATTTTACTCGACAAACATACACGAATTGCACACCTATTGTTGTTACACCAACAATACTTTATATAGATCTGACGTAATGCTACGACTCGATTTAACGAGTGACGAGTAAGCTTTCCAATGTAAATTGTTATTGGAAAATAATAATTAATGGGATTGGAACGTAACCCTACAGTAACTTTAGTGCTGCGCATGTTACAAAAGCTAATATGATTTGAATGTACACCAAATATATGGATAAACGAGAGCAATATCATTATTATATACAATTATTAAAAATGTAGAACAAGAGTTAGTTTATAAATAATTATCTTAAAACCGTATTTAAACAAACATAATTATACACAATTATTATTTTTGTATTTCAATTATCACTAATTTCTATCGGAGGAAAAGTAGTTTTTTATTGTTAGATTAGATTTCTAACCCAAATTATTCCCAAATTTCTTTAATTTATATATTTATCTCATTAATATTTAATCGAGAAAGTGTAAATATAATAATTTAACTGAAGATAGTGATTCAGTGATTTCATTCTCATCAATATAGTTCTTGGACATTTTACCAAAGGATATTTTGACGAATGGAGATTTAGACAAATTAATATTTTGATAAATGAAAAATATTTTTTAATGGTTTAAAAAAAATAAAAACATCAATACTAAATAAAAAATTAAAACTAATGTTGTACGCCAAAGTTTTCAATTAATCAATAATGTCCTCACTAGAATAGTTTTCCACCTTTTATTTTAATGTTTTCTGAAGTTGATTTTTATTATGGTTATGTTTCAAATATTCAGTGTTGACTTTCTACATAACCGTGTGATGATCGATATTCACTGTAACAACAAAACTAGGTAATTGTTATCTTTACAAATTGCCAATTTTTGGCATTCCACCTTTACAAGTTTATAAGGTTTCGGCGTTATTCATTTGATGTAAAACATTATAATTGTCATATTTATTACGAGTAGAATAGTTACAACATCATGCAATTATAAAAATATGAGCATGTCGTCGAATAAAAACATCAATTAAATTCATACAATTAGGCGTAAAATTATTAAACGAGAGTCGTAATTTATTATATATAAAGAGTGTTTAAAAAGCAAATACTTCATTACAATAATTAAAATAAGCGGGCAATCAGATGTTATAAACAGATTTAGTTCCAAGTTGATTACCTCCTCAGACAGGAATGTTCGTATTCCTATGTATATGTATTCCTAATGCTATGTAAGTCACTACAATAATTCTCATATATAATTTGAACAAATAGATCTAAACGATCATGTTTCAATGTTTGAAATTCGAATGAATTTATTTTGTTACACATTTTAGTATCTATTTATAATAATAATAAATTAAACTATAAATTATATAATAATATTATATATATAATATATATACAATATATATTTAATGATATAAATTATTTTCTCATAAAATAGCTTTTTAAATGCCAATATTAATCGCGTATATTATTAATGTAACTAAACTTATCACTTTTGTGTAAAATACCATATTACATAAATTTTTATTTATAATTATTAAAACTTACCTTCCTAATGGCCGCCTCCAACATTTTGTCTGGAGGGCAAAACAATATGAAAGACGAACATATTGCGATATTCATGTTTGACCGACATTTTTATAAATAGCAACTGATGGGTTAACGAAATATATTATTATGGATGCATTTACAACATAAATTAATGGACATCCTTTCAAAATGTCAATCCAACATAATTATGCTCGATACGGCGCGTTTTAAAATAGGCGCCGTGTCAGTCAGACATTTTTTAAACTATAGGAATATATATATATATATATACACATATAAACATTTTACAACATATTTCACATGCACTTAAATAACAAAAATAATCGCGCTTTTGGAATCAACGTAACCTTATTTGAAAATTTAAATGTAGTTAAATGATAATATGCATATACGTAAGACTGAAATAATTTTAAATTTTTTAAATTTTTATCAGAATTCTTATCTTTTATATCAATTATACTCAAATTTTTGTTTTATATAATGTTTTTTTGAGAATGATTAATTTACGATCGTTGAAGTATGCACGATAGTCAATAACAGCTTGTTACAAATATGTGTGTACAACAACGTTAAGATCATATTCTATAAACTGGTTTTAACGAATGTTTTTTTTTCTTCAAAAAAGTTAAATCTTGATTTAATTTTCTAATATAATTTGTGATATAGACAGGTACACATGTGCATCGTGAATTATACAGCTTGTTTTCGTTTAATAGACTTTTAATGTTTCCTCAGTTATTTTTTCGACGTACTAAATGGACGTTATATTTGGCGATGGGTTTGTTAAAAGTATTTCATGATTATTTTTTATGAATTTATACTCGATTTTATATATCGATTTTATACACAATACAAATTGTAGGCATATGAAAAGTACTTGTCAAACGTTGAAGAATCTGGAATCATTAAATCAGATTAGGTATATATATATATATATGACATATAACATATACATATACATATAATTATATTTATACATTATTTATATATTTCATTCAAATAAAATTGGAATAAACATAAAAATAATGGAGTTTAGAGAAAAATCAGTTTTAAGATACATCAAATTACAATTCGTACACATTTATAATAAAATTATTTTTTAGCTGCATTTAGTTTTACTTTATAATTATGTCATAACACCAATACATAGTATAGCGTACGTAAAATTGTTTCCTATTCGATTTGCGTCGTATTTGAACGGGTAAAAGAATAGGAAAAAATATACATATTCAGCGTATTATATAATGCAAGGATACAATAATACAAGACCGTAGCCAGAAAAATATTTCGGGGGGGGGGGGGGGATAGAGTAAAAATTTTATATTATCTAATAAAATATGAAATTATAAAAAAATATTATTTAAATTAAGAACATGGCATTATTTTTTAAATTTCGGTAGGTAACTATGTACATTATCTTATATTTCTCCATTAATAATTATAATTCATTACACTTTAGTATATAAGTTAACTATGTACAATACATATATCAAAAAAATAAAAAAAATGTATAAAATGTACTACAATACAACTATATTAATTAAATTCTCCTTGAAGTACTTGAAAATCTTTTGATAACTTCTTCAGTGTCAAAAAAAATAATTTCGGGGGAGGGTCTGAACCCTGAACCCCCCCCCCCCCTCCCCTTGGCTACGGCCTTGCAATAATATGTGAACAGTGGCGTGTTGACCGTGATTTTGAAGGGCAGGTGCCCGATAATTTTAAGGGGTGGGTGGGTCAGTGAGTTCTGGATTTAGTGAGAAATACTGTCAAAAATAGCAAATGTGGCCAATGAGGGGGGGCATGGCCCGTGTGCCCCCCTGGATACGCCACTGAGTGGGTGGTAGGTCAATCAAAAATGAATTGCCCGATAACATATTTCACTTCGCCACGCCACTGTATGTGAATAGCCTTTCAAGTATTATTTGACAGCTATATTAATCTAGCGCTCAACATCGATTAAGGTCTGAAAATATAAATTTCTACTCAATTTAAAAAGTTACTGTTCGTTTTATTTATTTATTTTTTTAATTTTTAAATGATAAAAACACAAATAAAATTAAAATCCATCCCTTTAAAAAAAAAAAAATTACATATATCATTTTTTTTCATTATTCAATTATTCACAGTGAAGTTAAATGTCTTGTGAAATTAAAATGTATGGTTGTATTGTATCACAAATGAGTCTTTAATGTTCAAAATATTAAAGCTCTAAGAAACGTTTAACGATCTTGTAAGAAAATAAACAATTAATTATTTTGAAATTTAATTTTAAAATCCTTTAACGATATCGAAGCCTTGAAACACATTGTAAGCACATAGGAAATTTATTTTTTCGAAGAAGAATGTTCTTCATATCGATAAAACTTTTCTTCAATAGACTACGTATACGAGTATAATACATACGAGCTCTGAGACTATATTGTACAATATATTACAATATTGTAATATATTGTTCAATGCGGCAGTTTTTATTTTTTATATTGTTCTAAAAACATATTTTAAATGAGAGAAACATGTGTGAAACCAAGTGATATAAGATGGAGAATACTGTCGCGATGAGTTTATCACTTTCACAAGCTATAATAACAATTCGTCATACGCCCTTTGCAGTAACTTCATGCACGTACGTAAGAATATTGCTTGTATATGTGAAGAAGGGAGACATGAAGGGATGCTGATATACAGCAATCGTTTCGACTGAACGGTTCAGTGCATCGATCCTTAATCATATACGTGCGAGTCGCACCACCCACAGTCAGGTGATGTATGTTGTATGTACAGGGATTGCTTCATGTTTATATTAAATAATAACGAGTAAAAAAAAAACGCAATTTGTACTTCTATTACAAATATTTCGTTTATATATTCAAACATTGCCACGATATGCAGTATAGAATGTGATTTAAATGTGTAATCTTAGTAAACAAGACGAAAAAAATCGAATTTTGCAGTTAATTACTTTTGATTTAATGATTATAAAATTGTCATTTGCATTAACTGCGCGATCACGCATGCTACGTAACAAAATTATAGTGCACCGAAAACATAAAAAATAATTTTTCATCCATGCGAGAAAGGTGTCCGGAAGAGGGAGGGGACTTTTCTAGATGCCTCCAACGAAGACGACCGACGTCGTTGATTTTATTTTTCTCAGTGAAAAAAAAAACCAGACCTCGAGCACATGTGGCGCGCGTTTGAATTATAATATGTATAATTGGACACGTGAAGAGAAAAAGATACACCATTCAGACTGTTTCTTATGTATTATGCAGCACAAATATACGACCGCGCTGGGAATATTATGTATTATATTATTATATTAGATCTATACGGACACGTATATAAATAAATATTGTTGTGCGCAGATGATGCGCGTTAACTCGTTTAGTTTGTTTAGGCTAATAATAGTACTGACAATGTGTACACTCTACACGATAAAAATATTTTCAAATTCACGTTTTTAGTGCGGACGTAATTCAAACAAGAGTTTTTTGCTCAACACATTAATAAAATGATATGCAAATAACGCTCTACAGGTCCTCGTGTAAATGTACTACCACGATCTATGCAATCAACACTCGCGTGTTTGTATATCACTCGAAGCTTTGATACCAACAAACACATTATACAGTCATTGGGAAATAATAAAAAGTAGTATCTCGTCTATGAACATTAAGTGCATTACCAACAGCAGCACAACCATTCGAACAATACGTTAAATCGCTTTTAAGCAAATAAAATAAGACCGAAAAAAAATGGTCAGTAAGTAATATTGTAATATATGGAGTTAAGAGGCCAAAAAATTGCGAACATTTTCCAAAAAATTTCAGATCTAAAAGATTTGTTGTTAAACATTATTCGGAAAACGTTAGATAATGATAATCATCATATTTATGCAATATATTTTTCGATATCATACTAGCAACAGTAAGAGTATACATTTTTGTTAAAAAAAATAAATAAATAAAATAATTATTTCGATATAATAATTTATTATTTAGTATTTTAAAGAAATACATGATGATTCTGTCGTTGTTTATGAAATTAAAGTACGGTAAATAAATGTATATATATATATTCGAATCTATCGTTCTTAACTCAATTCGTCTTCCTCTCAATCATATTCTTGTTAATGAACAGTACGGTTTTCGACCAGGTCGTTCTACCACTACTTGTAACTTAGCGCTTACTTTTACAACTCTTTCCGGGAATTCAAACAGGGGGATGTAATCTATACGGATTTCTCCAAGGCGTTCGATCGTGTAGACCACAATACCCTCATAAAAATTTTAAATCAGGTTGACATTGACGATCCCTTACTCTCTTGGCTCAGCTCATATCTATCTAACCGTCATCTCTATGCCTCTGTCCTTGGTTCATCCTCTGCTGCTTTTGTTCCTTCTTCCGGTGTACCTAAAGGTGCAGTTCTTTTCCCTCTTTGTTAATTTTGCTCCTTCTGTACTTCGTCATGCTAAGCTCCTCATGTTTGCTGATAATATTAAATTGTATCTCCGTATAAATTCTCTAACTGACTGTACTCTTCTCCAACAGGATCTCAATAATTTAGTGTTGTGGGGTGAGTCACTCGATCTCTCCTTGAACATTTCCAAATGTTTGGTATTTTTCTTTTACCGTTCCTATTCTCATTTTAATTTTGCCTACGTCATTCATAATATTCCAATTAAACCTTCCTGTGGCTCTATTCGCGACCTTGGTGTTATGTTTACTCATGACCTTTCCCCAACCAAACACATTTAAGACATTTGTTGCAGAGCTCTCAAGATACTTGGCTTCGTTCTGCGTTCTACCTCCAAATTCTAACTTGCATCACTCCTCAAAGCCCTCTACTGTGGTCTGGTTCGTCCTTTGGTCAAATATGGCTCCGTTCTCTGGGACTCTTCTACCACTTGTGCAAGCGCTTATAGCGTGTATAGGATCTGCGTTCATAACTATTCATAATTACTTAAATTAAAAATGAGTATAAAAGTAAGAGACGATAGTGGGTAATACAATTACTACAACCACGAAAAACCCCGATAGTGGTGAGCGTTTCATTTTTGATTTACACACAAATGGTTTGATAGACTATTAATTATTATTTTTTTGTATTTTAATTTAATTTTATATGTTATTTGTAAATATTAATTTAAGATAATACCAGTGATGAAACTTCAAGAAGGAGAGCGATTTAAAATATCAACTCCACTCCCGAAATGCATACCTCAAATTAAAAATTAATACAAAATAGTATATTATAAATAAGCAGTTATTTACATGAAAAGTTTTGCGTTTCAAAAAATGTATGCCATAATGTTTGAATAATGAGTGAAACATTTTGTTTGGGAACACGTCTATACCGACCAAAAAACGTTCGACAAACATGTTTGTTCAATGTTTTGGAAGTTTGACGAACGTTCGACCAAACAATTGTGAAATATTTGGTTTGGTGTGGAGACAGTTTAAGAATTCAAAATATACAGTCTAAATACACATCATATTATAATACGCATTGAAACAATTGAATTGATTGCACGTGTAAACATTATAAATTATTACGATTCGTATATATTATGACGTCTGTATTAAATAACAGTTCGGTTGGTAAAAGGAAAACAGTGCGACGCCTATACTATTTGGTGGTCACAACGCAGTAAATAGACATCTGTGGACCACATAATGAGTATCGTAAAAATATACGCGCAGTGTAGCTGATATAATTAAGATGTAGAATGGAAATAAATAGTCCTGTTAAGATATAGTATACTGTATCCTACTGCGTTGCATACATGCGTGGGAACAAAGACGTGTGTGTGTGTACTTACTTAAATACATGTGTATAGATACATTTCTTAACCGTTCATTAATCGTCCGTACATCCTGTAGAATGTGTCGCGTATGTGCATTTAGTAATAGCACTTAATCGATTTGTGTGTCTTCGAAACATTTTACTCATTCGCTAATCATTTGTGCGCAATGATGTGCTTTGTACAGAACGCGGTTAGATTTATTTCGAAAAATGTTTCTCTACCGTCCGGATTTTATAGAATAATTTGATGATCGTTAATTCTAAAAGCGTAAAAATATTCTAATCGTGATACTTTTTATTTATACAGCGCATGTGAAGGAGAGAGAAAGAGAGGGTGTGAGAGAAAAAGAGAGATAAAGTGAAGGACTGCTCAAATATTGAAATACAAAAGTTAAAATATATTCATATATATGAATGCACTACTACTCCTTAACAAGTGGTAACGAAGTTGCACATCAGCATTTTGAATTTACACCCTTGCTCAAAGAGAGTGTATTGCGGAAAACGCGTATAATATGATACAATATGTAAACGTTGACAATAAAAGACACTAATTTTTCGATTTGTTTTCCAATACACTGTACCTGACCCAATGTCACCTTTTCCTAACGCCTGAATCGGAGGGTTCATACTAACACTCGCACTCCCACTATGAGAAACATAAGCGAGGAAACGAACTCTCGTTTATTTGTACATACAAGTACGTTTCGGATTCGTGTACGGACAAGGTCGTTGGCGTATGGGCTTGGCGCAACGAATAAATTCCGTGTTTTGTATCTGCGCTTTGATGACGTTTTCCGGACAGCTGCGTCGCAAACCAACGTGCACGTGAGAGCCGGACCGACCGGACGTCCGGTCACGGTGTCCACGTATTGAATTCGGTGCAGTAAACGGCTGTTGCATCAGATTCGCCGGTAATTTTGAGCATGATTTCATCGATCACCCTACATGTCCGTTACCGTGTCGTTATTGGTCGCACGAAACGGAGACGATATAAATATGTAAAAAAAAAAAATAAACGGTCCTGATGAACGTTCTGAGGTACGTAAGCTGGTACTGCGGTCGTAACGATGCGTGTTTGCGTCTACGTAAATGCCGTGACGACGAGAAATTGAAAAAGATAAAGAACAAGTGCACTTCGATCAATGTAAGCCCAGTTAAAATAACCCGCTGGTGTATACAATTCCTAAGCCATAACACTTTTAAGTTGTTTTACCAAGGTGTAATAACACGGTCGTGTAATAGGCCGATTTATAATTTGTCTTGTATATTATTCGCGTACACAAAGTATATGCGTTTGACTGCGTCGGTACATGGTAAAAACACACACTCGTCCGTGCAACACCATACATTGTTTCCGGGAGTCTTGCGAGAGAAGGATAAAACAACTAATGTGTGCAGTAAGAAAAAAAAAACGAACATGAATTTTCCGGCAAAAACCGCGGTAGAGACAAACCGGGATTACTGGACATTCATTTGCAAGCCATCCCGTTGTATACACACGGGTTTACCAACCCGTGTCCGCGGACATGCTGTCCCGAAAACCAATCGAAGCCTTGAGCTCGGATTCACACACTTGTTTCGTCGTCTCCGTGAAACGGCCATACACTTCTTCACGTAACGCATGTTATACTGTTATACGGCACACGTGCACGTTCCGAGTAGGCAAAAAAATGATTCGGACCAAAGCCGGTGGTTTTTACTGTACAACGCTTGAGGTGAACATTAATCGATGGAAATAGTTTCACGCTGTTGTACGCCATTCTAACAATGCGCAGTGCACGTTGTAAGGTTTAACGCGGGACACGCTGCAGAGAACGGCCACGGCTCGTCGTACACATACGTAGATTACGTTCTTTACGGGCCCGAGGGGCTAATGATTTTTGTAACCATGCCGCTGCCGACAGCGCTGTTTGCTTACTATACATTTACGCATAATTGATCTCGCTAGTAATGATTTTGACACCTTAATAATCAACTAAAACTATACACGTGTACGTTGGCGCAGCACTGCATCCGACGCGAGGGTCAACGATTTCAATGCATACGTATAATATGAGTGCACAATGTGTATATACGCGTAGTTTGGGTTTTTTTTTTTTTTTGATTCATTAACGCATCAATATTTCATTGCGAGATTGTTTTTAGCTTGGACCTAATGGTGCTGAAAAATACTGGAATAAAAACACGAAAAATACAATATACCATTCTTCTGTAAACAATTTTTAAAAAACAAAACATATGTTTTATAGAATTCTTATTTTTATGAATTCGTAGATTTTGAAAAAGTTAAACGAAAACACAAAGATATTTCTATACAAGTCAAAAACCGAAACTTTAACTAAAATCACAAAATTTATGAAAATCACAGAATAAATCAAATCTAATAAACAAACTAATAAAAAAAAAAAAACTTCATAAACTAATATCCTAAACGTATGCAAGACATGTAAAATAAAAGTTTAAAATCATTGAAACGTAAAACAAATTTAGAGCTCAATTAATTAATTAGCAAATGCGCTATGGAATTCGAGCACTATGATAATTAAGGTTCCGACGAATATAATTGGTATACCAAATACGGACAAACGTTTTGTAATCATTACATTGAATTTATACGATTTCACGAGCATGGTTACACAAACATACAAATGTACTACAGTTTGTTTGTGGGAAGTTGTGTTTCGTTATTTTATCGGTGTGAACACGTTAGAACGCCAACTTGTATTTTTATTGTACAATATTCCTGTTTTCGAGATTTTGCTAATGAATGTGTAACATAATATGTATATTTAAGATTAAAATATAATATGTCCATACGCGCTTTCATATGGGTTATGCCACTTACTCTGCATTTTTTGCCGCAGCCCTCGCCCACGACATCCGTTCTTGCAGTTCGTATACGAAAAAAAACATGAACAAGTAGTGCACATAATATTATACATACGCAGCGGATTTATTGCGGAATAAAAAATTATTTGCACCGATTGCAACGAGTGTATTAATGATCTTCGCAATGTAGATAAAATGTGACCGACACGTTTTCACACTGACGAAGCAATCGGTCCGGTTACGTTCTGAATAGAACTCGTCTGCGTGGTATTTTTATTTCTTGATAAATGTCAATAGTACCGTATTATGCGTCGCATATAAAGTCATGAGCCAATGTATACTTATACTTGAACAATTCTCGGTAAAAACGCGCATCAATCAAACTTTATTGAACATAACACACATTTTTGACTGTACACCGTATATGTATCTGCATTATTGGACCTTCGGTGGCGGTTTTACGGGGGAAGGGGTTCAAGAGGTCTGGACCTAATCTGTGATGATGTTCGTTCGAGACGCTCGGGTTTAAAACGCTAGGTTATGATTTTTTCGTTTCTAAGAAATAAGTTTAACAATATAAGAAATTTAACATAAGAACTTAACATTAAATAGTAAACTATTTACGGGTTAAAAATTGTTATGTCTTATTATTTTATGATACAATATCAAAGGAGCCTCCCTCCTCCAGAAAAAATTCTAAAAACTACCACTGGCACCGATATACCTATTATGTACCCTCGTATGGAAAAATTCCAGAGTTTACAGTGGATCACGGGCATATTTTGACTGGTCGCAATGTGGTCGTAACTATACTCGTACATACATCTTTATTTTTTAATACCTGGAAAACTGCGTCTGATGAGACATTCGAAGTTGGTCTCAACATTCCGAGTGTATCATTCCTACGAATCGTTTGGGAATGAAGCTCCAGTGCTGCGTGTATATACATACAGATTTCACATATATTAGACCACACACAACAAAATGTAAAAGAACCGGACGGCTATTCGGTCCCCGATATAATAAATGTTTCATAATCATGTAAGATCGGTGCTGTTCTACGAACGATTTTATTTGAACGACTTAAAATCAACATAAAAACCCTTCAGACGTCTCGACTTCGTGGAAGACTCTTTTTGCTGGCAGATCCTCCGCTCGGATCTAATTTTGTCCTGGGCGTTGCTGAATAATACACGGAGATGCTACATACAGGAATAACGTCCGCCACGATGAACTTGCACTTGTTTTGTACAACACGCGTCAACTTGTCGACAACGACGATCGCGTGGTAATAATAGTAGAAACGTCGAAGCAACATTCAGCCAGATGTTCGGAAAACGCGTCACAGCGATGTTACTAGTATCGTGTGTCAGACGTGTCTTTGCGAATATTCTTCGAGGGTCCATTGGTAATAATAACGATAATAATCCGCAAAGTATTACGTTTGAGTACGCAAACGCGCGCACGTATTATAATATTACATTGTACTCTGTTGTACGCATGCGACGGCGGTGGTGTGAAGTGAAATCCGTGTGCGCTTCTGTAGGTACGACAGACGAGTACACGATGCACTGATGCACCAATACGTAAGGTTATATATCATGCGTATGCTTGTACGAAGCCAGTAAGTTATGTCACACGTGTGGGTCGTCAAGCTGTGTACTATACACACGCGAGCCGTCGACGCGCCTGTGCATTATCGTTTCGCAAGCGTACGGAAGGCCCGCGAAATATTGGAAATGCATGCATTACTGGCACGCTATTACATATTTCGCGCATTATTATATCATTAAGGAATGTGATGTTTACGTAGTATTGTGCAACGTCAAACGAACGGTTGAGTACGGAA